>JABEEM010001759.1:0-32786 GCA_013363185.1 Fusarium secorum | reverse complement strand
GTGATCATCTATATAATCAGGTATCTTTTGGGAGCTCATCGTTTTAATTGAGACGTGTTAGGGTCAATTTGTATGAGGATTTTGATGATTTTGGCTGTGTTGAATGAAGAAGCTGTCTGACGAGAACTTCACGTACCCCGCAGGTACTAGCAAGGTTAGTAAGCAAAGTGGGGCGAGTGACCTGTTGGAGGCTTGTGCCGCTCAAAGAGATAGACATTACCAGCGAACTCTTTGTTGGCAGCTCAAGCAAGTGGTGTGCAATCTTAGAGTACTACGGCAAATCAGGCACAATAACTGTCTATGGATGGTAAACCCCCAACAAGTGCTGCATCACTAGCGCTACACACAAGCATTCCAACACGCAACAAGACGGTGTGCAGGTGAAGGGTGTAGACTGATTGGTCTATCTGGTTCTTGTGAGGGGTTATCTCGTCTCCAACTGGAAATCTCGATTTAAGCTTTCGGTGATATCACTACCGAGCTGCCCCAGGACTTTCTTGTCCGGGGCGTGCAGCTGCAAGCACGGTCTTTGTCGATCAGTTGCCGGCTTATCACGGTATCCCGGTCCGGCTTCAGCCTCACCTTGTGGTGTGAAGGCCTTATCATGGTGGGAGGCGAGATCGCTGAAGCCTGTTATCTCTTGACCGAGCATTCACCGCTTGTTTGTTCAGATCATCTCACAGTGGTCAGAGAAAGGTTTTGTAAAGTAAAGGTCTCGATTTCTATCTAAGAAATGTTGCAGGATGCAATAGTATAGCTAATTAGGCATCTGCTGGGTCATAATCTGTCATGAATAAACAATGCAATCTTGTGTAAAAGAGCAAAACTCGCTTTTATCTTGTAAACTCTCCCATGTAATCCAAATCAATCAGTAAGTCATTTCCAAGTCTAAACAACAATGGCCTTGTGCGCTGGCCGGATGTCAATGCCCGATGAGTAGTTAGCGGAGCTTGTAGCCTTGGTGTTGATGGTGGTCTGGGGAGCCTCCTGCTGGGCGGGCCAGATCTCGTGGCCGACCTCTTGCTCCTTCTTGTGGTGGTTCTGGAGCTGCTCTCGGATGCTCTGCTGGAAGAAGAGAGGACCCTGCTCCATCTCGGGGTGCATCTCACCGTTGATGAAGACACCAGCGTTGACGTTCTTCTGGGCGTTGGCGCAGAGGTACTTGTCCTCGGACATGACACGCTTGTAGAGCTCAGTGATGAGGTTAAAGTCCTCGTCGCTGGAGTTCTTGTTGCGGAAGAACTCGTATCGCATGATGGAGCGGGAAGGGCTGAGAGGAACGAAGCGCTGGATCATGAAGAAGTGAGGAGAGATATTGGTGGAGGCATTGGGAAGGTAATATGTGACAGCGATGCGGAATCCGCGGTCAATCTGGTCCTGTCGCTGGGCACCGAAGTGCTGGATGTAAGACTTCTGTGTCTCGACCCAGTAAGAGTTGAGGTCGGCGATGGTGGGGATGTCAGGGTGAGCAACCTTGCAATGGTAACACTCGTTGTAGTTGTCGGCAAGGATCTTCCAGTTGTAGTCTCCCTCCATCTGCCAGACGTGATCGAATTGGTAGTCGTCAAAGTTGTAGTAAGAGAAGCGCTCATGTGTGTCAAGGTTGTCAAAGTCATCCTCCCAGGCGACCTCAGGGGTCTTAGCGCCGTCCATGTTGATCCAGATGAAGCCGCGAGCATCAACCTTAACGTGGATGGGAAGAAGACCATTCTGCTTCTGGTCAAAGCCAGTGCTGGCATCACCGTGGTCACCCTGCTCGGGAGCGACGATGGGGAAGGTACCGAAGCGGGTGATGTTGTGGAAAGCGTTGATGTTGCCATCCTCGTCGCGAGCAATGACAAACTCGAAGTTGGCCATCTCATACTTGAGCCAGTCACCAGCGTTGGGGACTCTGGCCTGGTGAGTGGTAAGGAGCCACTTCTTGGAGAAGATGGCGCGCTTCTCAAGCTCGTACATCTCGACTGAGGTGTACCATGAAGCGGGAAGAGCACGAACGGCGCTCTTCTCAGTGACAGGGCTGGCAGCGGGAGCAGCAGAGCCGCCGAGGCCAAAGTATCGTTTCAAGAATGACTGGGCCATTGTGAATGTGATTGCGTGTGAGAGAGAAGAGGAGGAGGAAGTGTTGGATATCTTGATGAAGATAAGGGTGAAGATGTGAAGACAGGAGATAAGGACTCGAAGTCTTATATATAAGTCTTGTTGGTTGGAATGGTAGAGTAGTGTTTGTTGATGATGATAATAATTCGATTGAGGCTGGATCTAAACGTCTTCTAAATACTTCTTTTGCATCTGGTGCATCTGGCACATCTGGAGCTAATCAGGGCGTGACCATACTCTATCGCCAACATTGAAACCACCCCCTTGCCACCTGATACCTGACGCCGTCTCGTCTCGATAGATTGAGTTGTTGCTCGCAATCAGGTGGCCCTCTGTTCCGGTATTGGCGACCGGTCACATGATCGGACAGGCTATCTTTGGGGCCCGGCTAGCAACATTCACCCCCTTTGACAAGCCATGTCCGGCCTCAATTAGACCCTCCAAGAGTCATAGATGACGGCCTCTTAGTTGGTGTTAGTCTGCGCGTTAACTTCTCGATTAGGGGTCTTGCTGCTGTCTTTGTTCCCCCCACGTCAAAGCAAACCAACCTCCGTGTCTTGGTGATGTTGCAATTAGACCGTTCCGGACCTGCAGATGCCTAGACACGGAGGAAGGTCTTCGCATTGAAGGTCATGGATTTCTACAGTAGAAACCGGCAGTTCCTTATCGGAGCTTCGAGATTGATTATTTTTGGCATTTCGGTTCAAGTTGCTGCTTTCTCGAATCTCCAGAAGCGTTGGACAAGGCTGAAACAGAATTCGGTCTAAATGCAGCCGAGCACATGATCGGAGGTGACGAAACATTGATGTCTGCATTACTTGTTCCTGATGGAATTCAAATGCCGGAGCAGTGACCGCCTGAATGGTCATACGGACACAGCGATTTCGTAACAACATCCTCAATCGCTGCAACGCTTTCTTGTCAATAATCAAAATGGAGACGGCGGAGACCGATTGATTGCAATTGCTGATACATGACCGCAGAAAATCGATAACGACTCGTCTAGTCTTCAGCTAGAGAAGGATTATTTCTCGAGGACATGCAAGTTTAGGCGAGAGTTGTAAAGAGCTGGAGCTGGTCTGTGCCGGCGAGTCCGGGGTACGGCAGGGCATGGCTAAGCGTGTTTAAGCCGTATCGTTGAGCTAACCCAAGATGATAGATCTAGGCCTGGACCCTGACTCCAGAAAATAATGGACTCAAAACTCCATCACGGGAAATATTTCGTGGTAAGATCAACCGATGGCTCGTGTATGGGGTCGCCGGTTGATTCTCTCCATGGGGGTTCAGGGCAGGCCCAGGCGAAATGAGATTTTTCCGCTTGATCTTGCTCTTCTTCATTCAATAATTCATGGAAGCGCGGCGCTATCAATGGCAGGACCTTTTGTGTGGGAAAACGAGTGACAATGGCAACTAAAATTACCTATCGTGACTTTACCATTCCCGCGGGACTGTGGGTTTTAATACACAAACAGCGAGCCATAAACCTCTTTAGATGAGCAGAAAAACGTAGAGTAGATCGTATGAGTAACAATAGGAAATGATTTCAGAATCATTCGTTTTCTGAGGATAAGTGACATCAGACTCGTTCAAGTTGCGAGATGCTCTCTGAATAGTTGCTCGTTCTGGCTTAACGGTTGTCAACAACAAGGCACGGATCATCTCAAACCTGGCAGTATGGTCTTCTCATAAGACAGGATCAATAACAAGATCGTACGAGAGTACTGAAAGAATCGTATGTTATGAAATGATGGAAAGAAATGTCATGCTGGGCCAATAAGTTCTCAAGCATATGAGTTGAAACTTGTTGCATATATCACTTGACTTCCTGCCTTTCACTCAGATTTTCTTCTTCCTCTTTTCAGTACCTGGAGAAAACTTCATAGGCCCTGAGTACGACAATCAAAGCAGTTCCAGCTACCATACATTTCAAAGGCGGCTTCACTTATCACAAATATCATACAGGATATTCTTACATTACAGCACACAACAGTCAATGGAAGAATGAGATATCGAGGACATCACTCAAAACTACCCTGAACCTCTTCGACAACAACACGTCTGATGGACAACGATAAGCTCAGGCACGGATAGTCCAAGCGAGATGAGCCTCACCGTGATCCTCGTCAACTCTTACCCTACAATGAACATCTCGATCTAGCTATCGACGCCATGTTGCTCTCCTTCCTAACTACGTAAGTGGAAAGAAACCCACTAGAAACCGCAAGGAAGTGAGCGAATCGCTTGACATGGAACAAGTTTTGGAACAACTTTGCTTGGTTCAAAGCGTCACTTGGAGATCTGCCGTTAGGCGCCGATGATGGACTCAAGATAACACCAAGATGCTGAAAATAGACCGAAATCGGCAGGATTTACACATTTCGAGCATGTTGCATGATCACGACAGCTTCTCGAAGGCATTAGTGATACACATGGGGGATGTGTTGGTATGGCACGGTTGCGCCACTCCGGGGTTGTAGATATCACAAAGACGGTATCGAGGACCGGGCGTTGTGTCACATCACGATGGCTTCTATCCCCTGGTATCTCGATGGTCAAATGATAGGATAAGAAAGGACTAGCGACGCGAGGCAGAGTAGCATTGGCCATGTGTTGGTGCCTGGGCCTCCATCTGGCTTCATCACTTCTGGGGTAGGGATGACGAGTGCCGGCATCCTCTATCCATCCGTCGCATCGCATTGCCACGCCAGCAAAAACATCGAGACCACCATCTGTGGATGGGCATTGTGCATCGTGCATGGGGAAGTGGACCAAACTGCATCAAGATAAGCAAGACTCGCAGCGGTATCTTGACAGATTACTAGCCTCACTTCGCTACGGACCAACCGAACTAAAGATGGTGTGAGGCATTGGGAGAGGGCGAGATAAGTCTTGGAGGCCCAACTAGTGTGAATCTGTTTTCCTTCGCATCTGAAGCAGTGACCAACCCCTTGTCTTGGTTCGATGCCAATTGAGGTTGGCCGAGTGCAAATTGTGCATGAAGCTAGGCTCGAAACAATGCTAGAGTTACGCGTTATCTCTGCGTGCGGAGAAACAAGAGTCAGCTAATGATATCAATGATCTCCATGAGCCGTGGGTACCGAGTTACAGTGCGGGGGAGAGCCCAAAATATGGAGATAAGGCTTTTCCTATTACGGGATTTGGCTTGCAACTCGTACATGAAGGAATGGGAAGGCTGGATATAGGCGTGGATAACCTCATGGTGAGGTGAGGTGAGGGTAGACCAGCTGATTGTGGGATAAGAGGATGGTTGGAATGGGATGGGATGGTGTTGGTCTGGTGATTTGTGAACAAAGGCCACCAAAATGGTGGAGGAGATGAGAAGGGAGGCTAGACACCCAGTTGGTCAATGCAGAGACATGAAGACATCCGTAAACATGGTTCTCAGTATTGTTCATCTCATCAAGCTGAAAATCATCCATCGTACGATATTCATCCTTCAGCATGAAGCTATCACGACTTCACGATAATCTCCAAAGATAACTTCAAGATAGCAGGCCTCACGTGATCGGGTTTCTCTCTACCCCATACCCGGACTCCGGCTCTCAGCTCCGGAATTCCAGATCTGACCGGAAAATGACTTTTGGTGAGAGATGTCCGGAATACGGTGGCCACCGAGACCGGCACTGTCTCCAAGGCGGGGTGATAAAAGGCCCAGTGGACGAGGTGAAATACACGATCAATTCACTTGATGGTTATACATCATCTCTATTACTGTTACAGGCCATTTGACAGACCAATTCTCACCCTACCTGTCTGCCAATAGCATTGCACCGCTTACAATGGCCTCTTCATCATACCTCATCGTGGGAGCTGGTGTCTTTGGCGTCTCAACGGCCTACCAGCTCATCCAAAAGTACCCCAATGCTTCTGTCACAATTGTCGACAGAGATCCCTACGACGGTGACAACCGTGTAGCTGCATCTTGGGATTGGAACAAGGTTGTTCGCGCAGACTACGATGATCTCCTCTACTGCCGCCTCGCTCTTGAGGCGCAAGATATCTTCGAGTCTGATCCTCTCTGGATGCCTCACTTTCACAAGGCTGGTGTTTTCTGGGTGTGTCGCAGCGACTACGCTCAGGATGTCATCAACAACTACAAGAAGCTCGGCCGTGCTTCGGACATCCAAGTCTACACCATCGAGGAGGCTAAGAAGCTCTATGGCGGTCTCTATGAAGAGGCTGACTATACCGGTGCCAAGGAGGTCCTTGTCAACAGAAACAGTGGCTGGGGAGCTGCAGGCGACTCTCTGCGCGCTGTGACGCGCGAGGCTATGAAGCTGGGTGTCAAGTACATCGTTGCAGATGTGGCTACGGTGCAGATTGAGAACGGCCGCGCCACAGGCATCCAAACGGCCAAGGGCGAGATCATTTCAGCCGACACAGTTATCCTGTCTACCGGAGCATACACAGCCAAGCTTCTGGAATACAGCGCTGCACGCCACAACCTGCCTGATCTCCGATCCGGTGATCGCATCACAGCTGCTGGTATCACTACCGGCATGGTCACCCTTGATGACCAGTCATTCGCCAAGATGAAGGACATGCCCGTCGGCTTCCAAGGTTATACCTACAGACACAGTGAGTTTATACCCGGGTGATGTACGCCTTCTAGAACACCGACTAACGCTAGCCACAGACTCTCCCTTCATTGGCAGTCTGCCACCTACCAAGGATCGCGAGATCAAGTGGTGGGGCCGCAACATCTTCAGCAACCACCGCGCAGTGCTCCCTGGCCGTGTCGTCTCCGCGCCACCAGATGAGAAGGACTACGCTCAATGGAAGGTCCCCAACTCACTGAAGGAAGACATCGACAACGCCAACCGTCTATTCTTCGGAAGCAAGGGTGCGCACTGGAAGTACGAGAAGCACCGCATCTGCTGGTATGTAGAACCCCCTACCATGACGACGAGAAAAGACCGACTGACACCGAACATTACAGGGACGCATTCACATCTAGTGGAGATTTCATCATCTCCCCGCACGCAGGTGCCAAGGGTCTGTACGTCGCGACATGCGGCTCGTTCCACGGATACAAGTTCTTCCCTGTGCTGGGCAAGTACGTGGTGCAGATGCTCGAGGACAAGCTCGAGCCTGAGCTCAAGGAGAAGTGGGCTTGGGACAGGGAGCGGCCCGATGCAGCTCTCAACTGCGAGTTCCCCAACTCGGAGATGAGGGACTTGTTGGATCCCGCTGCTAGACTGTAGAACCCAAGGTAGCAATACATAACAGAAGCATGTAAAAGAAGGATGGATGGAAGATCAGGGAATAAACAGAAAGAGAGGGTAACGTCCTCTGAGGGGAATAACTGCGGGGGACACGAGCCAGGGATTAAGGGCGGCATGATTGGGCGTTGGACGGCATAATTACGAGCATAATGAACGAATTGAGATTCTTGTTACTACCATGACATGGCCCAAGTCATCCGTGAGCGCCTTTGCCAAGCAGAAATGTCCTAAGCCAAGCAATGTTTAAAGTGCGTTGTCGGAGTAAGCTATGTAGAGATGCGATTTGCGTATCTTGGGCTTCTCCTCACCTCCACTCTTATCTAGCACCCTGGGCTAGTTAGGAGATCATTGATCCACAGCGCGTTATCTCTCCCCGACAGATCTCCGTTTGTCGGAGCGAGGCGGGAGCCAGACGAGGTGTGTCTCGGTGAAGGCAGAGGGATAGTTAGTTATTTCTGGAAGCTCTGATAGAAGGTGGGTGCAGCAGGGCAGGGGACGTGGAAAGTTTGTGTCGGCAGTGGGAAGATAACGAGCGGTATGACTGAATGGTTGGAGATAGGGAATTCTAGGTACGGTGAAGAGTTTTCACCTTGCCTGCTCTGAGGAATGACTCGATAGATACAGTGTAGTAGTGTTATTATCACCAGACCAAACACGCCGTGATGGCAAGTTATCCCACGCTGTGTCGAGCTGTGCGTGCTGTGCTGTGCTGTGCTGTACTGTACTGTTGCTGCAACGGATGGTATGGATTGCTGGGACGGCTTCTGTGTTTCCCTCTCTGTGGGCCTCATCTCTGAGTGGGAGTCACACTATCCACGCCCCCTTGTTCTCTTCAGGCACTTCGCATTAGCCTTAGCCATTCCATCCAATCCCTGGACAACCCACTAAGCTTTTCTTCTTCGTACAGTACCAAACCAAACCCCGCGTTATCAGCAGCGCAGCGCAAGGGCCATGAGTAAGAGTTATTCCAACGCACGCACGCACGCAGTCCGTTTTAACCAGTAGGCAGTGCGGGGTTTGCAACAGTAACTGTAAGCCACCCCAAACTGCACTGTATCCTACCTACAGCAGAGCAGGCGCCAAAAGGTTCCAGAGGTCCAAGGGTAAGGTATTTAGTGGAAGCGGGCCCCTTTACAGCGAGCGAAACAAGGTTCGCCAATTTTTTTATTCATTATTATTATTATTATCCTCCTCGTCGGGACATTCCCTCCCTCCCCTTCCCTCTTCTCTCTTCCTTGTCTCAGATAATAATACATTACCTTTAAAATGTCAAGATCTTCAATGTCACCCACCGAGAACAACAATACCAGCAGCAACAATAATAACCCTCCCACTAGCACCCGCGGCAGACGACGCTCTCACCACGCCTGTCTGACTTGCAGGTTGGCAAACACACACTGCGATATGTCGCGTCTATCACAGCTGTACTGATTTGAGAAACCCAGACGAAAGAAGACCCGTTGCCCAGGCGAGAAGCCAGCATGCTCCAGCTGCGTCCGCCTCAAACAGTCGTGCTCCTATCCCCCGGCAATCAGGCCCTCTCAGAGCGGTCCTTCGGTACGTTGTGCATGGGGTTTTGCACACGCAAAAAAAACATAACTTGACGATTTTAACTAGGAGGAGAGATTGGCCCATCTGGAGGAGAAGCTTGACTTTTTGCTCAACGGAAGCTTGTAAGTTTTTTTTCTTATCTCTGACGCTTACTTACAATGGGAGGGGTTCTAACTTTTTGGGGCGTTTGCAGGCCTACGTCACAACAAAAACAGAACCAACACCACCAGCAAAACCATCACCAACAGCAACAGCTCGATTCGGCGCTCGAAGAAACAACAGACACGTCCGAAAAGTCATATTCTGGCGTGCGAAACACGCGCGAGCATAGCTACCCTACAAGCCATCCCTCAGTAAAGTCCGAATCCGAGAACTCGTCTCTACGACCGAGCCATTCCGATATCGCTGTTGGTATCGCTTTGTACTTTGAGTTCTGCCACCGACAGCCAATATGGTGTTTTGAGCGCGACGAGGTCAGGGACTTTGGGTCTATGCATGATGAGCTTGCTTGCAGCATTCTTGCCTTGACATTGCGATTCTCTGAGAATGGGGATCAGGCAAAGTTGTATGCCAACAATGCCAAGAGTCTCATCATGCTGAGGATCGCAAATGGGACTGTTGATCTTGCGACGCTTGAGAGTCTCTGTCTTCTCTCTTACTCCTCATTTATTGGTACGTTCGAGTTATTTTATTGTCGCGACATATGAGCTAACATTTCTAGACGGTAATGTTCACCTCGGCCAATTCCACCTCGGCCTTGCGCATCAATTATGTCGCTCTGCGATGCTGGACGTCGAGACCGTTTACGGCATGGAAGATCCCATGTCGGACCGCAAGAAGAGGCTATTCTGGAGTCTACAGATGCTTGAGCAATCTTACGGCCGACAAGAAGGTCTTTTGAGCGTACCAACAGAGGTCTGGCGCCCGGCCTATTCCACTACTCGAGGCCCTATGCCAGATCACGACCCAAGAGCGCCGACTCTCCCCAGAGATGATCTCGGTTGCCAACACCAGAATGAACCTGGTATTTGGAATACCAGCGTTCATCTCGGCTGGGTCTGGAGCCAAGTGCGAAAATACGTCTCCGATTGCTCACACAACAACATCAAGGAGCCTTGGCGACATGACTCGATGTACGCCAAAGTCCTCGCCGACTTTATGGAGACGGAGAACAGGATACCCATGTGCCATCGCTATGACACTGTCAAATTCTACGAGCGCAAGGTCGAGGACTTAAAGATGCATCGCGATTACTGGGCGCCGTGGTTGAAGGAACAGTTCACATACCACGTCATTCCGACCGTATTGAACCATCCGTTCTTGTACATCGTGGGAGCCCAGCACAACCCCAACCTCGCCATCCCAAACACCTTTTGGAGGCGATCGTCAGAATTGGCACTTCTGCATTCCACATGGATCGTTCGCATGATCGACATGGTAGTTGACAAGCAAGTACCGCTTGCAGATCCCTTCTTCGGCCACGTCGCTGCCATTGCGGCGACTGTGCACCTGTACTACTGCTGCGCTGCTGCAGCGCGATTGAAGCACAAGTCAAACACGGACTTTGCCAAGTGCAGGCGATTTTTGAAGAGCTTTATTCCCAGTTCAGCAGCTTGCAGAGCATTGGTATGTATCTTTCTAGCTATCGCATGAATTTACACTAACACTTGACAGGACCACAACCTGGACAAGATGACGCGCATCGCCGCAGGTACATCTGATAGCATGGACGTTGAA
Organism: Fusarium secorum; assembly: GCA_013363185.1. Taxonomy (NCBI): domain Eukaryota; kingdom Fungi; phylum Ascomycota; class Sordariomycetes; order Hypocreales; family Nectriaceae; genus Fusarium; species Fusarium secorum. The sequence continues at coordinate 22,155 of JABEEM010001759.1, read as the reverse complement.
GACTGGATGCCCTCAAAGATCTACCTCAGCGTCCCTCTCATGTGGAAGATTCTCCAGTTCAACACCTTTGCAGACTCTCACGAGCTCCCAACGGCTGGACTTCTCAACCAATCCCTCGTCCCAAACCCCACAAACGAGGATGCAAATGAGAACATCACGCTGGAGATCATCGTCGCCAGCGCACCCGAGATCACAATCAACACTGCAGACGGCGGCCAAGAAGCGCCAACGCTATCTTACAAGGCCCCGCTCTCGTCGCAGGGTCCAGACTCTGCCCGCGACACTGTCTACGATGAGGTGCCTGTGGACGATAACTTGACGCTATGCACTACGCCATGGCTCTACGCGGACTCGTCGCAGTTCGTCAACATTGCCGACATGGGCTGTGATGACCCCCAACCTGCCCTGAGCGAGAGCAGAGGGCCTGCATGGTGGGAAGGTGAAAATTTTAGTAATATCATGTTTAATCACTTTTAGGAGTAAGGTATGGTAAATGGATCTTGGGTATGGACAAAAAGGCTAGGGTAGGGTAGTGGAGATGTGCAGCAGAGGTACATACAGTAGAATATTTTCTTGCTTAATTGAGACGTCTAAAAGACTGGGCGTATTACCTTCTCCCATCATTCCATGCATAACGAAACTTGCCATTCCCTGTTTTAGATCAACTGCATTGTCTCGCAAATCCTTCTCTCCAAATCTCGAGTTACATACAGAGCAAACAAAAACAGGGAGACGCTGCAGGTCTTCTCTCCACAATGACAGAAGCCGCGCATCATCCATCATCTCCAAGCCCCGTCAGTGTTGACTGCGGAGCTAAAACTCCTCGGCGGGTTGTCCCCTGCTCGCTCTCCGATGAGCGTCTCCATTTGGGGGTCCGGGGTAGCCGAAACCGGGCAGATTTCCTGGGGAAGACACCAAAGCAAAAAAGTTGAAAATGCGGGGGAGAGAAGGTTACCGGAGATGGAAAAGACGAAGACGCTAGATATGCACAGTGTGTCCCTCCCTAGCCAAGGTGAGAGACTGAGTGGATGAGAAAGTGTCGAGGGGTGGGGACCGTGCTTCACTACTTTTTTGCTTAAAGAGAAACAAAAAAGTCTCCTCCCGCGGGTTCAGTATTTCTATGTGTCAACATGTCTCCATACGATGAAACCGGGCGTCTACACAACCTGGGGTAAACCGGGGAAGTCGGGGTATATTTCAGGGCTCCGACGCGGGGGAGGGGACTGAGAGGCTAATTTGGCGATACGTATTGGAAGAGGCGAGGCGTGTCAGCCGGACAGTCTGGATTTTCATCTGACGATGCACAATTTTTGGTGTTGAGTTTAGCTTCATGGCGCAATGCACATCAGAAACCCTCACCTGAGTCGGGTTTCGTTTCACCGCTCCACTTGGGCATGCCACGACATGGCGGTTGGATATTCGTATCCTCTTGGCAAATGTGGTCTTCATTCATAGGTCGAGTTGTCTACTCGGTTCTATCGGCTGCAGAGGGAGGCCGGAATTCCACGGTCGACACCATCCCTGGAATGGGAAATTAGGTAGGCCAATGGGGCATCATGCGATTCAACGTGCCTGGCAACCAAATAAGCCAAGCTTTTCTGACTGTGAAGATGATTGGCTTCGTCGGACAACCTCTCGGAAGGTTTGTTTGTTATTATTACCGGTTATTTCCCTGTCCTTGACCATCGTGAACTCAATTGGTGTCGCCTCAATTGGGTTAATCCTGAGGAAATACGGCACGAAGAGCCTATCGAGGGAGGGGAAGAGTGACGAAGGCAGCAACACCAAAATACCATTCATTGAAATGAGCGGTAAGAATAACTACCGATGACAGCTCGACGATAACGAATGCGCTTCGTGTCACTTTCAATTGGTGTAGAAACATAGCAGGGAGGGGGTCTCAATGCCACGAGATTGCACAAGCGAACGCACCAACGCCCCTCGCGAGATGAAGGCATCGTGAAATGTGACTCTCCCGCAAAAGGTCCCATGACCAAATTTCTTGGGGTGTTTTTGCTTTGCTTGTACCGTACTTGCAAGGGTAAAAATAGCCTTTCCTCTTCGCTATGACAAGTCCGTGGCTGTCCAGCTGATTGCCATTCCCCCTCCCCATGGCAAAAACCTCATGCAACCCCAACCGAGCGGCGTCCAACTGTTTAACCTTTTCCATTGAGCATGGGTCTCTGACGCTTCGATAGTGGCCGTTCCTCGTCTGCAAGATCCGACATCGCGCGTTCTATTCTCTATCTCGTTTCGTTATCACGCGTCCTATCATCTTCAGCACGGGGTCGACCGGCACTTGATGCCCGGTCCAAGACCAAAATAGATCTAGACTCGTCCCGTTATCTCTGCTCCCCCGCATGCCAGGCCCGGAAAACGCAACACCATAAACACACGCCCTCCACCTTTGAACGGCGCCGCCTCTCAATGCCGATCACGTGAGCGCTCCCGCAACCGGAGGTTCTCATGTTAGTTGCTCTTATCGTAACCATGACATAGTGACAAGATACATTTGAGGATGATCTCGGTGATGAGGAGTGCGGAGTCGTAGATTGCTGATAGAAAGATATATTTCGACTAGAACCTTTGATCTTTGCCGATAGAAGCTTCGGTGTTGGAAACCATTCTCATCTCTTCTCCTTTTCCATCTCATCGTCTACCTACATCACATAATAGCGGAAATGGCACCCTCACCGCGGGTACTCATCATTGGCGCTGGCATCGTCGGCGTCAATGTTGCTGATGAGCTGGTCTCTCGCGGCTGGACCGACATCACGGTCCTGGACCAGGGACCTCTGGACATGCCTGGTGGCTCAACCTCTCACGCCCCTGGCCTTGTATTCCAGACAAACACATCAAAGACTCTCAGCAAGATGGCTACATACACAGTCGAGAAGCTACTATCACTAGACTGTTTCAACCAAGTCGGTGGTTTAGAAATCGCTACTACTCCTGCACGACTGGAGGAGCTCAAGCGAAAAGGGGGATATGCTTACTCTTGGGGCATCGAGGCGAATCTCATCAGCCCTGAGAAGTGTCTTGAGTTGTACCCCCTGCTGGATAAGAGCAAGGTACTTGGTGGACTTCACATTCCTACTGATGGTCTTGCACTTGCTCGTCCTGCTCAGGCAAAGCTTATTGAGCGAACACGAGCAGCTGGTGTCAAGTATCACGGGTCTACAGTGGTCACATCCATCGACCACCACGACGGCCACGTCTCAGCTGTTAACACAAAGAATAGAACTTTCGAGGCTGATATCGTCATCTCATGCGCTGGATTCTGGGGTGTTGAGATCGGAGCCATGGTTGGCCTGCCAGTTCCCCTGACACCGATGGCTCACCAATACGTGCACACAAAGTCAGTTCCTTGCCAGAAGGGCAAGAATGAGGAGCCTAACGGTGCCAAACTTCCTATCCTCCGTCATCAGGATCAGGATCTCTACTACCGTGAGCACGGTGATCACATCGGTATTGGATTCTACGGCCATCGCCCAATGCCCGTTGTTGCAGCCTCGCTTGGCGAGACACCCAAGAACGTCGATTACAAAAACATGCCATCCAGCCTTCAGTTCACGCCCAAGGACTTCGCACCAGGTTGGGAGTTGTCGAAGGAGATCCTTCCTGCTCTCCGAGAAACTGAGATCGATCATGGTTTCAACGGTATCATGTCTTTCACCCCAGATGGTGGCCCTCTCGTTGGCCAGGCCCCCAACTTTGACAACTTCTACGTCGCTGAGGCTGTCTGGGTCACACAATCCGCTGGTGTTGGCAAGGCACTTGCTGAGCTTCTCACTACGGGCCGATCTGAGATTGACCTTTCCGAGTGCGACATCTCTCGCTTTGAGCAAGTTCAACTTTCACCTGCCTACGTCGCCGAAACAACATCTACACAGTTTGTCGAAGTCTACGATATCATCCACCCCCTCCAGCCCAAGGAGTCACCCCGCAACCTCAGAGTCAGCCCCTTCCACCAGCGCCAGCAGGAGCTCGGTGCCTACTTCCTCGAGGCTGGTGGTTGGGAACGCCCTCACCACTTCGAAGCCAACGAGAAGCTGCTCAAGGACTTGCCTGAGCCTTGGAAGCCTGTTGAGCGAGATGCTTGGTCTTCTCGATACTACTCTGCTGTTTCGGCGGCTGAGGCCTGGAAGACGAGGACTGCTGTTGCCTTGTATGATCAGACTCCTATTCGACGACTGGAGATCACTGGTCCTGGTGCTGCTGAGCTGCTTCAGCGCTTGACAACTGGTAACGTTGCTGGAAAGGTTGGCAAGGTGACATTTACACTGCTCTTGGATTCTCATGGTGGTATCAAGAGTGACATCTTCGTCGCTAGACTCGGAGAGGATATCTTCCATCTCGGAGTCAACGGTCCCGTCGACCTCCACTACTTCACCCGCGAGGCCAAGGTTCAGACCAAGGCCAGCCCTCACCGAGCAGTCCAGGTCCGTGACATTACTGGTGGTCTCGCCGCCGTTGGAGTCTGGGGTCCCCGTTCAAAGGATCTCATCAGGCTCGTCAGCAAGGACGACTTCTCCGACCGAGCCCTTCCTTACCTTAGCGTCAAGAAGGCTGAGATCTCTGGCATTCCCGTCATCGCCACCAACTTCTCATACATCGGCGAGGAGGGCTGGGAGATCTACACAACCGCCGACAATGGTCTGCGACTCTGGGATGCTCTCTGGCAAGGTGGCCAACCTTACGGAGTCATTGCTGCTGGACGAAGCACCTTCAACGCTCTCCGTATCGAGAAGGGCTTCCGATCTTGGGGTACCGATATGACCTCTGAGTACGACCCCTACGAGGCTGGACTTGAATTTGCTCTCCAGCCAGGCAAGGATGGCTATGTGGGCTACAACGCTCTCAAGGGCCGTTCGAGCGAGAAGGTGTCTCGCCGCATTCGCGGTCTCACTATTGACGATGGTCGCTCCGTCATTCTCGGCAAGGAGCCAGTGTTTGTCAAAGGCCGTGCCGTTGGCTACGTAACAAGCGCAGCATTTGGATACAGCGTTCGCAAGCCTATTGCCTACGCATACCTACCCAAGGAAGTCCTCGAGGGCGACAAGGTAGAGATTGAATACTTCGGTAAGCGAATCAAGGCTACCGTTACATCTCTGCCCTTTTACCAGCCCGAGAAGAGTGCATATGGTCAGACCTCACAGGCCAGCTTCTCTGCTCGTCTGTAAATTATGAACTTTACGATTTCCTTTGTCTTGGGTGTTTCATATGTGTTTCTGCGATTAGGACGAGGGTTTTGTGATGCTGGAATTCCTAGATGGCGGAGAAGTCATGTTATGGGAAAAGCCTTAATAGGCAGCTCACTCTTGCATAATGAGCGATGATTTCTACTATATGTTAATGAACCATGTTTTTACAACTATATCACTTTGGTCTCGGTGAATCTCCCACTAGTTTGTGTTATTTGTAAGTCGGCATTGAGTCTTTCCGTGAGCTGTCTTGGCTGACAAGGATAGTGATCCCAGCTGCCGTTTCTGGAACATCCCAGCGGACATGATAGGTCGCGATGCACGAGCTAGCAGAAAGGAAAGAGGAATAGTTTGATTCATAACGTTGCTTCTCAGGTTTGCTTATCAATTCGTCTCGATTGAGACTCGGATAACAATGATCTTATAGTCGTACCGCGATGAAGCATTAGCTACGCGCTCAACAGCATCTGAGATCTGAGAGACAGTCCTTCGATAGTAGACGAGATGACTAAAATGCGAGCTTTCGTGACGGATGGCAAAGGAAGCGGGTCTGTTCAGTTGGTTCCTCGTCCAAGCCCGCGAGAAGGAGAAATTCTTATCGAGATTCACTACGCGGCTCTGAACCCTGGTGATTGGAAACTGGTTGAAGGAGATGTCTTGGATGGACCAGCACAGCCGGGTCTCATTGCAGGCTGTGACTTTGCCGGCACCATCGAAGACCCCAACGGTTCTGATTGGAAGAAAGGCCAGAGAGTTGGCGGCTGGGTCCACGGCGCAACCTTCGAGGGCATTGGGTCTTTTGCAGAATACATGAACATCCAAGCATCACTCGTATTTGCCGTGCCTGACAACATCAGCTTGCAGCAGGCATCGACTATCTCACTGGCTTTAGCAACGGCCACGCAAGCTATGTATCAACACTTGTCGCTACCTGAGCCCTACCATTCTAAAGAAGACCGAGTGGACTTTCTGGTGTATGGTGCTTCCACGAGTGTTGGCCTATATGCTCTTCAACTTGGCAAGCTCAGCGGTCTTCGTGTCATTGCAGTGGCCTCGTCCAAGAACCATGACCTCCTCAAACGGCTGGGTGCCGAGGTCACGGTCGACTACCACGATGAAGATTGGGTTGACCGTGTCAAAGAGGTTACTGGAGGGAAATTGAGACATGCCCTCGATAACATTGCAGATGGAGGTTCCCCAGAGAAAGTAGCCAGTTGCCTGGCTCACAGCGCAGGATCTCAGCTGATTGCTCTATCGCCACTCAACAAAGAGTCTGTTCGCGCTGTCAATCCATATGTCAAAGCCGAGTCTATGCTCGCTTTTACTGTCTTTGGCAGGGCGTTGGGTGAAGAATACACCGTGTTTGATAATACAGGTCCCGAGACATCATACGAGAGAAGTGCCTGGGAGAAATGCCTACGACTAGTAACGGGGATGCTGGAGAGGGGTGATCTTGAGGCAAACCCTGTGGTAGAATTTGGAACTCTGGAAGACGTTACTGAGGCCTTTCGGTTGAGCAGAGAAGGGCAGCTGTCGGCTGAGAAGGCCGTTCTGAGGGTTAACGCGGAACTTGGAAGGGATGGGTAGAAGTGACACGAATGAGCACGGAATGACGATACGTCCACATGAACACTACGATTAAGCTATTGATAACTGTCCGATTATCACGGAAATTCCCAATATCGTTTAATTGATGTTTTTTCTGCTAGACAAGCTAGGCGAGGAAAGAAAACCTAAGACCTTAAACCTTAAGCAATTAAAGTATTTAAGTAAATCTCGCCTAAACTTAGAGGACTCTTTGCCAAGTTTATTTTAATCCCCTATATCAAAGTCTAATATTTCTTGCTCCCTGAGGCTAAGATATCGATAATCCTTCTTCGCTAAATGCCGATTCCGCGGGTGCGGAACACTCGCCTACGTACTGTTTGCGCTATAGCAGATAGCAACTTATCAGGGCGGCGATAAGGCGCTATCTGTTAGTGTACTATCAGAGCTTGACGGTTGAATCACTGATGTCATTCCCTGGAAACCTGTTCCGCCAATTCCAAAACGTGCACGCGATGAAACGGAATGGGTTGCGACAACAAATAAGGCTTGCCTGTTGCGTCATTCTGCCGTTTGATGGAGTTCGTTTAAAACAATCCTTATCGTCGTTTAGATTCGATGTGCGATGAGTTACGCTGATCGTTTTGGCGATGAAGATGAGGAAAACAAGGACAGTGGAGCTTGTTCACTGGAGTAGGGCGCTGAGTGCAGTAAGATTAGCGCTGCAAATCGCTCACCTAGGAAAGCTTGCGACACGGGACGGTCGCGTGGAGATGCTTGCGACGAGTTTAATGGGAATTAGCTTTTGGAACCCTTAAAACGGGAGGTCAATTCAAAAGCCAAAGGTTAAAGACGTTGTTTTTATGTAACAGCTTCCTCTTTGATCGTAGATACCTTACGCGTCGTGGACTTCCCCAGATAATACTGTACTTGTAAGTAGTTAGATGCCAAGATGAACATCACGGGTGCCAAGCTGTCAGAGGCTTCTCCCGCCCTGCCAAGAGATCAAGCACGGTTTTAATTGGGAATATCTCCAACTTGTTTCAACTTCATTTCTAGTCGTTACAATTGAAGATGTGCTGGAAATACTCACCACCACAATTAAACCCTGGCATGTCCTTTTGTCCTGGGCCATCCGTCCGTATGTATGTATTTCTCACCTAAGATTTGAAAGAACGAGGATCAGTACCCAAACTCTATCGATGACTGCATCCCATTCCTCCTCCCATGACACAACTCAAAGTCGGTCCTACCGCAGCAAGACCCGTTTATATCCCCCTTCTCCAGACTCCAGTCAGATAAAACCCAACTGTCGCTGCCCAATTAGACCAGCTACAGCCACTGCTCATCGTATGTTAGCCTCGGGATCGGCGGCTTGATAGGAGGTCCTTCCGGCTAGCTCGGCTCCGGGCGCGCCCCAATGATACAGGTGCTACGCCATTTGCTGCCAACTGCTCAATTTCACACGCACGCAGATCCAGCAGAGATATTCCGGGGTAGAAACTTGAATCTATGACAAATAGATTCCTCAAAAGATGCCACTTTCCCCGGACTTGGGAGGAGCCCTTTGCGCGCACCTTATCCAGACTGCAGAACTTCACATGTAACACCAGATAAAACATGCCCTCGTCGACCCTGTCTGCAGTTGGAGAGGAATCGACGACAATACCTTCGGATCCGAGGTTGCACAAGATCAAGCCTCAGCCTAACCTCAGCTCTAAAAACTTCCGCTCAGTAGCACTCTTTTTCCTACGTCAGCACGCGACCAAACGGTTGATAGGCTAGTCTCCTTCTCTTCCCTTGCTCCCCCCCAGCTCCTTTTTTTTCGGTGGCTCAAGCTTTGGTCCATTCGAGTGTCCACTTCTTTTGCCCCAGCTGAGCAAAGTGCCGCTTTATCCGTGAGATAGAGGAGCAGTCCCCAGTCTCCAGAAACGGGTCACCACAGCAATTCGAGCAGTGAAACCAACAATCAAATCAATGCAATGCTCCATGTTACGTACTCTTCCCATGTACCTATCTCTCTCTGCATCCTTCCAAGAAACCACCTTCCGCTTTTCATTTAGGTCCTTGTGAGGGATGGTCCCCCCGTGTTGCCACTTTTGGCCCGAGTAGCAGTCCTATTGTATATATCTGCCATTAGCCCGCGCTGTCTCTAATTCCCTCTGATCCTCTGACTTTCAAGACATTGAAGTTTATCTAAGCATCTCACCATGTCGGAAATCCATCCTAAACAAGAAGCCCTCGAGGCTCAGGATACATCACCGCGATATGATGAGAAGCAGGGCACCACTGAGCCCATTGAGGATGGCCCCAAGCAGTCATGGGCGCTGCGCAATGGGCTTACTCCCGGCTCATTCGCTCCCCATGATGATTACGCAAAGGGAACTGCTGAGTTGCAGCGTGAGATGAAGCCCCGTCATCTTAACATGATCGCTATTGGTGGCAGGTCAGTCATTTTCGTTCTGTCGTCATCGTGCAACGCCGGCTTATTGCCGCCCTGCTACATGATGACGCGCTAATATTGACTTGGTGTACTAACTCATTTGCAGTATTGGTGCAGGTTTCTTCGTCGGTAGCGGTTCTGCTCTGCAGACTGGTGGCCCTGGTTCATTGACTATCGGTTTCTTGATCATGGGTGTCATGATCTTCAACGTTGTCTATGCTCTCGGTGAACTTGCTGTCATGTATCCCGTCTCTGGTGGTTTCTATACGTGAGTTCTGTCAATCCGAAACCGAGACGTGAGCTAACAAATCACCAGCTATGCCAACCGATTTGTTGATCCTTCTTGGGGTTTCGCCATGGGTTGGAACTATGTCATGCAATGGGCTTTCGTTCTTCCTCTTGAATTGACAGTTTGCGGCACAGTCATTCAATATTGGGCTCCGCATACTAGCGTAGCTATCTGGGTCAGCGTAAGTTCAGCTCCCATGAAGCTATCGTGAGCCTGTCGACTGACATACTACAGGTCTTCCTTGCTGTTATTATCCTCGTCAATATCTTTGGCACTCTTGGTTACGCCGAAGAAGAGTTCTGGGCTGCACTTCTCAAGCTCTCTGCCACCGTCATCTTCATGATCATCGCTGTCGTCCTCGTGTGCGGTGGAGGTCCTTCTGATGGAGAGTACAGCACCTACCAGGGCGCCAAGCTTTGGTATGACCCAGGTGCTTTCCAGCACGGATTTCGAGGCTTCTGCGGTAAGACACAATTCCCTCTTTCGAGACACTCTTCAGAAACTAATGGGTATTAGGTGTGTTCGTCACCGCAGCCTTCTCCTTCAGCGGAACAGAACTTGTTGGTCTCGCGGCTGCCGAAGCCAAGAACCCCGCCAAGTCTCTCCCTGGCGCCATCAAGCAGGTCTTCTGGCGAATCACTCTCTTCTACGTAGTTGGCCTTCTCCTTGTCGGGTTCCTCGTCAACTCTAAGGATCCCAGACTTCTGAACGCCGGCAATGACGACCCTAGTGCCTCTCCCTTCGTCATCGCTGCCGCCAACGCTCATCTCAAGGGATACGATTCTTTCATGAACGTTATCATCCTTGTTTCCGTCTTGTCTATCGGCGTCTCCTGCGTCTACGGCGGTAGCCGAACTCTTGTCGCACTCGCGCAACAGGGCTATGCTCCTAAATTCTTCTCTTTTATTGATAAGTCTGGTCGTCCTCTTCCTGCTGTTGTGTCCATCATCCTCATCGGTGCTCTTGGATACATCAGTGTCAGTGGTGATGGAAACACCGTATTCGTCTGGCTTCAGGCTTTGTCCGGTTTGGCTGCTTTATTCACTTGGGGCTCTATCTGCCTTTGCCATATCCGATTTCGACAGGCTTGGAAGTACCACGGTCACACTTTGGATGAGATCCCCTTCCAGCACGTCTTCGGAGTCTGGGGCTCTTGGCTTGGACTGATCCTCATCGTCATCGTTCTTATTGCCCAGTTCTACACTGCCATCACCAATCTCGATGGATCCCTCGGTACTGCCGAGGGCTTCTTCGAGTCATACCTGGCTCTGCCCGTTGTCATTCTCTTCTATGCTATTGGATACATCTGGAAGCGAGAGGGATGGAGAAAGGTCAGCGAGATTGATCTTGATACCGGTCGTCGCGAGCATGATTGGGATACCATCAACGCTTATCGCGAGCAGCTTGCCAACGGCCCTGCTTGGAAACGCGTGTGGCATGTTCTGTTTTAAGTGTACATAGCGATGTCAACATATGTTACAACTGCCATTTTCGTTATGATCACTTGAATCCATTATATTTAACATTTAATTATAATCTGATGGTTTTGTGAGAAAGTGCCTAGAGAACTAATAAGTCACAGCCTATGTTGCGTTGCTATTGTTCTTGTCGAGATTTACTTTCAAGTGAGTGCGAGTATTTGATCCATTGGTGGTACTTTGCCTTATGGTTCTGACTTGGAAGCACTATCCTTGTTCTAAAAGGCTGTCAATGAACCTCTTTTCTAACTTTTAGCGGTAGACATAATCCATGTGATCAGCCCCAGACTGGTGAAGTCAAACGCTGGGAAAGACTCTGACTGTTCACGTGCCAGGCATGTATTTCAGGTCTAGGATCAGGTCCTTAGAGGGAGGTTAAGCAGCTGCGAGGTTGAACACCAACGGAAATCTCCAGAAACCCCGAATGACACACTGGAGTTACGTGAGACTACGTACTCACTGCCAACAATCGATTCTCGGCTCCTATTTGTGAGCTTCGTATCAAGATGAACCACAGGTCCAAGATGGGACAGGAAGAGATTCTGTGGCTCTATCAAGTCATCAACGAAGGGCCCCTGGTGGTATCTTGGCCAATTCCAGCTTACGAGAGTTGCCAAGCAATAAGCACTAGCCATGGTTATCGCTTTCAGGCATCATGAAGACTTTCCAGAAGCTCGGAGACATTTCTTGATGCTCGGAGAGATATGTAGGGAGATTTGGCTAGGTGAGAGCTGAACGAATACCTACGGGAGCTTCTGTAGTACGATACGTTCCATGGGCATATAAGACCTGTAATCCAGCTCAATCCTCACAGAAGCCGCTGCAATCAGTGTCGCCAAATCTACTGTGATCACATACATATTAATCGATCTCCCTTTCATAATGAGTTCCGAGAACAAAGCTGACTATCCCTGGGAAATAAGCCGAGAGGTAGAACGGCTTCAGAAACAGCATGTCTGGGTTCAAAGATGCCTTGACAGCAAGATTATCTTTGCACAAATAGAACTGGATAAAGAAGGACTCAAGATTCTAGACGTCGGGTGCGCCGATGGTAATATTCCGACTGTCGAAGGCGTTCACTTGACTGACATGAAGATTAGGAACTTTGCTTCGAGACCTGAAAAAGCAGGTTTCTCCATCTGCTCAGCTCGTTGGCGCTGATATTGTCGAGGCATTTCTACCTGATTCTGAGGGGGGCATTCACTATGAAGTTTACGACCTTTGTGATAACCCTAGAGACCACCTTGTCGAAGCATTTGACTTAACACACATGAGGTACAGTATCCTCGGAGCTGCCAGGGTAGGCTACCAGAAAGCCATTGATCATCTCGCCTGTAAGTGAGCGAGACTGTCTTCACCGTTTTAGGTTACCCTACTGACTTCAGGCAGCTACGGTTGCTCCTGGAGGTTGGCTGCAGGTCCACGAGCTTGACTTTGATCTAACAGATCGGCCCAACGTAGGTCCAGCGTGGAGAGATGTGAGCAACCTCATCGCGGCCATGTTCGACGGTATGGGCATGGGATCCGATTACATTCGCAAACTGCCGGGTGCATTCGAGGCAGCAGGACTCGAGAACGTGACTGCCCACTCAGTTGATCTGCCCATGGGCAAGCTGCTGGGTGACGATGAAGCAGCCGAGTTATCGTGGCAGCCTTTCGTGATTACCATCCCAAGCCTCGTTGAGGGCGCAAAGGGTGAGCATGAGCTTCTAAGGTGTATAAGAATTTGACTGACAGTAACAGCGCTTGGTGTACAGCTACGTGATTCTACGTATGAGAACTTGGCTGAGAGGTTTGAGAAGGAAGTCAAGGAAGAAGGTGCCATATTTCGGGGCTTTGGTCACTATTGGACAAAAGCCAGCGTGAGATATACTACGTAGAATATTCCTAGGATTGTGTATGATCCTTCGCCTTGGTATTTGAGCGCGCCCTTCCCAAACATGGACCCAGCTGTCAGCATGCAACTAGTTACCCCAGCTTTACGGATACAACTAGTGTCAATTACAAAGACTTTGTCATGGTTATTAACTCAGAGCGGAGTCTCCACCAAGCAAAATAAAGGTTGACAGTCACCCCGACGATCATGTTGCCAAGATGCCACCAAAGACCAAATACCTCAATCCAACGTGAGGGGACCTGTAATTTTAGCGGCCCGAACAGCCGACGGCTAAATCCTGCTGAGTAGTGCCAATTCAACAAAACTCAGCATTTGTCCCAATTCCATGAAGAATCTCTTCTATTATTACTACACATTTATTGAAACCCTCGGACAATATGGCCGAATCAAATTTTGTAAATGTTGAAGCTCTGTTGAGCAACTTGACGCTGGATGAGAAGGTGGAGCTTCTGGCGGGCCAGGGATCGTTTCGCATGACCGGTCTTGAGAAGCATGGAATTCCTGCGCTTATTGTAAGTCTGAGATGTAAAGCATGAGAAGAAAATATGAAGCTGACAGGCTAGACTTCAGATGGGCCTCATGGAATTCGAGGACGGCGGTCGTTCACTCGTGTGAGTACCCCTCAATGTCTGGGTAGCATGAACTAACAGGCCGCTAGATGCCGAGTCCAATGCTACCGTCGGCTACAGGAATGGGCGCTACCTTCAACACCGAGCTCATCCATAAGATCGGAAGCCTTCTTGGTGAAGAAGCAAAGGTTCGCGGTGTTCATGTCTTGCTGGCACCGACACTTTGCCTACAGCGCTCACCCTTGATCGGACGTGGTTTTGAAGCTTTTGGCGAGGATCCTTTTCTTAGTGGAACTTTGGGCGCGCATTACATCAATGGCGTGCAAGAACAGGGCGTCGCAACAAGCGTCAAGCACTATGCGGCTCATGATCAATCTGACAACAGCATCGAGGACAACGTGGTTATGACCGAGCGCACCCTCCGAGAAGTTCACATGCTACCCTTCCAGCTCGCCCTTCGAGGATCAGACCCCTGGACAATCATGACATCCTATAACAAGATCAACGGAATTCACGTAAGTGAGGATCCTCTACTGATGAAGGAGATCCTGCGTGAAGAATGGGGGTTCAAGGGACTTGTTATGAGTGATTGGTTCGGCACATATAGCACATCCGAAGCGATCAATGCTGGCTTGGACCTTGAAATGCCTGGACCAACAGATTGGAGAGGAAAGCGCCTCAGCATTGCTGTCAACTCTCGAAAGGTGTCCAGAGCAACAGTCGATACAGCCGTCGAGAACGTCCTGAACCTTGTAAATAAGTGCAAGGCTGGCGAGAAATCAGGAAAGCCCCCTCAGTCGGATACGTCAGAACAACGCGCCCTGATTCGACAGCTCGTGGCCGAGTCAGTAGTGCTACTGAAGAACGACAAGCAAAGGCTACCGATCAAGAACTCGAAGGACCTCAAGTTCGGACTGATTGGAGATCACGTCAAGAATCCTGCTCTTTGCGGTGGTGGAAGTGCCGAGGTTGAGCCTTACTATGGCATTACCCCATATGAGGCGATCAAGGAAGTTGTAGGAGAGGAGAACATCACATATACTCCAGGGTGCAATTGTACGTCACTCATTATGCCACTGTCATTACATGCATGCTAACACTACAGATAGCCTTCCGATTTAGTCCCCTCATTAAGGGACATACACCCCCAGATTCTGATTCTGAGGGCTGGTCTGTCGAGATCTTTGGAGATGACCCGCAAGAGAACCCCAATGCCAAGGTTCTGGTTTCAACTACAGCCGAGAAGCAGCTGGTCGATGTTCCAGAGAGCTACCACGCGACACTCCCAACCAAATTTTACGCCAGAGCGAAAGCCAAGTACACTATCCACGAGTCGGGGAAGCTCAAGTTCGGCTTCAGCACTTCTGGAAAGGGAAAGCTCCTCATTGACGGCAAGGAGGCTATTGACCTGTGGACAAGCCAGCCTCCAAAAACTGACTCAACACCTTGCTTCAACCGTCTGTCCATGGAGAGGTTCTACGAAGGCGAATTCGAGAAGGGTCAGGTACTAGACCTCGAGGTGCTCCAAGTCAATGAGAGCCTCTCGGGCGGCGTTGGCACTGCACAAACACTCGCTGGTCGCGTTGGAGTTTTTGAGCTCTACGACGAAGACCAGGGTATCATGGATGCCGTGGAACTCGCTAAGAAGGTTGATGTCCCCATCGTTATCACTGGCTTATCGTCAGATTTCGAGTATGAAGGCTGTGATAGGAAGCACCTGAGACTTCCTGGTCGCGTGGACGAATTGATATCGGCTGTATTGGAGGCCAACCCCGATGCTGTAAGCTGACCTTTGTTTAGCCGAAATGCTTAGACTGACGTGTCCTAGATAATCATTACGCAATCAGGGTTGCCCATCGAGATGCCTTGGGAGTCTCAAGCAGCGACTCTTCTTCACGCCTGGTTTGGTGGCCAGGAGACAGGCCATGGCATGGCTGATGTTCTTTTCGGCAAGGTTAATCCCTCTGGAAGGCTCTCACTAACATTCCCCAAATCCATCAAGCATACGCCAGCTTACCTCACCTTCTCCAAGGCGGACTATGATATTGTGTATGGCGAAGGTGTCTTTATTGGTCATCGATACTACGAGATGGTTGATCGAGAGCCACTCTTCTACTTCGGTCACGGTCTTTCGTATTCGAAGTTCGAGTACTCGAATCTCACTGTCCCCGAGGAGTTTACACCAGTGGTTGATCACCAGATGCGCGTTACGGTCGACATCGCCAACAAGGGTGCCTTTGCGGGTGCCGAAGTTGTTCAGCTATACATTCACCACGCGGACAGCTCCCTTCAACGGCCAATCAGAGAGTTAAAGGCATTTACCAAGGTCATTGTGGATGTAGACGAGAGTAAGACCGCTGAACTTACTCTTGATAAGTATTCATTGTCATTCTGGTGCCAGGAGGCATCGAAGTGGAAGGCTGAAGCTGGAAAGTACACTGTCATACTTGCCTCCAGCTCAAACCCGAAGGATGAGATTGCGCGCGCAGACTTTACCTTGCCCAAGACTTTCTTCTGGAAGGGCCTTTAGATATTCTGGGTCCATACCCATGCGATAGTCTTTCATGGGTAATAGACTGTCATTGATCGCTCAGTCTGCATCTTGTTCCTTTCCAGTGACGTCGCTCGATAAGACTCTATTTACGACCAAAAGAAATTCTGAGATATTCTACCTAGGACTATACATAACCTCCGTTGTTGAAACAATCTCGATACCATCAGCTTTGCCG
Source organism: Fusarium secorum (assembly GCA_013363185.1). Classification (NCBI taxonomy): domain Eukaryota; kingdom Fungi; phylum Ascomycota; class Sordariomycetes; order Hypocreales; family Nectriaceae; genus Fusarium; species Fusarium secorum. The sequence continues at coordinate 6,001 of JABEEM010001759.1, read as the reverse complement.
TTTCTGTGGTAATGGGAGTTGCTCATGCGTAAACCAGCAACGCCAGAACCTACTCCAGGCGCAGTCACCAAAACTTGGTGGTTGCCATTGTCGAAACTTTGCTGTGGCTTGGGCCAGAGTGTAGTTTCATCATCATCGGTAACCTTTCTTCCTGACTCGGAGTCATCTCCAGACTGAAGTTCGATGGCATCGGCTTGCTTGCGACTCAACTGCCTTCGGCTCTTGATGGCATTGGATCCGCCTGTTGCTCCAGAGGGCCCACCGTAGCTGGCGCCGTGACTGCTGAAGATGTTGGGTAGGATTCGCTTGAAGAATGGCTTAAGAGAGCTGGCAGATGCGCATATGACACAGCCAGTCAACTCAGCATACATCCAACAGAGTTCGTATGCGAGACCCCAGGTGTAGTTGGGGCTGCTGAATAGCTTAACAGTGAGCACACAATTGTAGATGGCGACAATAATGACACTGGAGATGTCAGTACTTCAATCAAGTGATGTAGGAAGGGTTACTCACAAGCCACCAGTAGTGAACAGGAACAGAAGGGACATCTTCTGCCGACGAGGAATTTGTAGCGGGATAACGATCCGCAGCGGAAGCAGCAAAATGACTAGATCCATGACTACGTTGGCAACCGACGCAGCCAAGAAGAAGCCGAACTTGTCCACACATTTGCCCGTCGCTTGAGCGGCAAGGTCCCACGAGGCCTTGATGGGTTGGCAGCCAAAGAGACTAATCATAGCGTATATGAGGGCATAAAGACCAAAGAGGCTGATCAGGACATAGATGACGATACGAAAGGTTCGTTCGGGTGAGAGGCGGAGATAGAAGAAGAGAAGAGAGATTTTGGCGAGATCGGACGACAGCATGTAGAAGATGTTGACTGGGATGGTCCACTGCAAGTTTCAGCCATCTCGAAGATGAATAGGTGGACTCGACAACGTACTTTAAGCAATGATTCGTATTGAGATTGAGTTACCTGCCAGAAGTTGGTAGCACAGCCTCCCTGGGCAACCACTGTCCTTGTTAGTATATGTGAGTTGATTGGAATAGGACGACTTACTGCCCATGGTGCATGCGTAAAACACCCAACATGCTATAAGCGAAGCGCCAGTGAGGACTGAGTACAAGGTTAGCTCTACTGAACCATAGATGCGAGAGCAGGAACGTACAGTCGTCAAGACGAAGAGGGTTCTTGAGCAGTCGCACTCTGGTCAAGATCCGGAGTCCATAAACGACTGTTCCAAGTGCGAACAGACAAGCACCCCAAATGATCTGTATAGTCGCAGCGCTTCCAGCTTCCCATCTGTCCTGCCCCTTAGGCGGCTCCATCATGTACACCTCCTCAGCCATGGCGATTTGCGACTCGGCCGCAACAGTATCGGTTGATCGTGGAGTGAGAAGTCAATTTCGGGCAGTGCCATGAATCCAGCGGTAAATCAGCGATGTTCAGCTGGGAGATGCTCCAAAGTTAAGCTAATTGGAAATCGTGGGATCTGCAAGCTTATTCCTTATTCTGTTTCAACGGCGGACGTTGTCAGGAGCTTTCTTTTTCGTCTGCAACGGCTCCACTGCTGTTCATCAAGGATGATCTTCTCGTTACGCACCCGAGGCAACAAGACCGATGTCAGTACTGAGTACCTGGCAAAGGATTTTATGACAGACCTTAGGGACTTGTTCAAAACTCGGGTGCCTTACTTGCCACTATGGCCTACAGTTCAAGGCCTGCGAAGAGTAAGGCAAGACCCTCCGCACTCAACATTTGGTACTTTTGCCCGGAGAAACGTCCAACCAACATGTTATTACCTTTTTCTTCGTCATGTTCTCCGTGTCTAACGATGCGATTTGCTTGATAATGGAAGGAAAGTGGGCTAATCGCAGCGGTCTTCAGGGAAATCAGCTCGGCATTGGGGGTTTCCGACCGAGCGGTTTTGCTTTGTCTGATGCGAGATCCACATTAACAACAAAAGCATGACCTACAAGTAACGAATCTCTATTCGAACAGTATGCTAGGCTCCTGGATTGGTAGGGTTTCGGACAAGAGCCGTAAACCATGATGATACGTTCCCCGTAAAGAGCCAAGGCTCTTGACCAGCGTTAAGACAATGCTGGCCCATGATTTTCGCAAACATCATCCAACGGCTGCAGATCACTTCTGTAGCGTGCTTGTTATCCGTTATTATATATGGGGCTTGCTTCAGGAACAACAGGGCTGAAATCCCTTGCGTTTCCAGACCATTGGGCTGGGACAGAACATCTTGATCTGTGAAGGGGGCTGTGGCATCATACTCAGGAATTTTGCTCGAACACAACACCACAGCAGATTGAGTTGAGAGGAAAGCTTTTGAGAACTTCCTTACAAACTTGCCGCTCATCGACGAAGTCTCATATTGGGTTTTCCGCTTCTGCAGTCCCGCTGTGTTTTGACGATATGTCACTTTTACTTTCTTTTGTCGCCTTCACCGTCTAGTGATCTGAACTTCTTTCTCATTTCCACGTCCTGGAATAAAGATCTGATCCTTGTCAAGAGATCCACGTAAGCCCACAAATCTTACTTTCGCTCCGTTGCTAAACTCTTCAAAAGAAGCACTAGAAATGAGAATCACGGACCGGACCGTCGGAGGTTAGGCAGACCGTTACCTCCCGTTGACGCTAATGGTAATAAAAATTCTCGTACTGTTCTCGTTTGACGTCTTTGAACAAACTCGAGAGGAAAAAGAAACGAGAGGTAAAGAGCTTTGTTTCCCCTCTTGCAGACCCACGTCATGCAGAATTAGGATTGGCCAAGATGCATGAGTTGTTCAATCCTTCGAGCCGTTCCATGCAATGCTCAGATTTCTCGCCTACACAATGTAACTCAACCGGTTCTGCTGTAGGGATCAAGACCCAATACCAAGGCAGCCCCCCTCTTTGAAACGGTTTTGCTGTGGGATCATTAGACGATGCAACACTATGTGATGACCGCTTCCTTACTATCGGGCGCGATATCCCCTCGGGGAAAGAGATAACGCAGCGACTCAGTATCTTCCCTGTAGACCATCACCCACGACTCATGAAGTTCCATTTTAAGTGCTCCATACCAAGATATTAGCAGCTTATTTTGTTCCTGGTCGTTGTGCATCACTCGATCCCCCCTCTGGGACCACTCAAAGCTTGACTTGCTTGAGAAGTGTCTGGAGTCCCCTATATAATCTACTCAGTTAACAGCGGCAGCCGATACTCCATTCTCTTACGGGTTGCATTTTTAATATTAGTTTTTCTTTTTTCGACTCTAAAAATGGCAAACCCGTACCCTTTCCAAGGCAAGGTCATTGTTGTCTCTGGTGCTAGTCGCGGGACAGGCCTGGCCCTCTCTCGCTACCTTTTGGTACGTGGAGCCAAGGTTTCCATGGCAGCTACTTCGGAGGAGAATCTGAAGAAAGCTGTTGCTGGTATTGAGCAGGATATCCCTGATGTCAAGGATCGGGTCATCTATTTTCCCACAGATGTCAGGAACCCTGATGATGTCAAAGCATGGATTGAAGGGACCGTTGCTAAGTGGGGAGAGCTGGATGGTGCTGCTCATGTTGCAGGTGGGACGATTGGCTCCAGATACTTCGTGAAGGACACATGCTAACCCATTTTATAGCCAAGATGAACAAAAGTATTCACCCTATTGAAGACCTTGAACTCGAGGAGTTAAAGGAGGTTCTCGATGTGAATGTCATCGGCACCTTCAACAGTATCAGTATCAAGTACGAGATGAAGAACATGAAACCTGGAGGCAGTATCGTCAACTGCGGCAGTCAACAAGTTAAGTATGCTTCTGGACATATGGGAGCATACGCAGCGTCAAAGAACGCCATTCGCGGCTTGAGTCAATCAGCTGCATATGAAGGCGGTGCCAAGTACCCCAAGAACCCCCATCAGAGTTAACCTTCTATGCCCGTGAGTAATCTCCCATAAGACACAAACCACCAACTTACACATACGACAGAGGATGTATTGATACCGATATGATCCGTCAGCCTCTCCACTTGCCCAATGGTGCTGGTACGTGGACGATGACGGAGGGCGATCACTTGACGTCAATCATCAAGCGCTACTCCAAGCCGGAGGAGATTTCTGCCTCCATAGCTTTCTTACTGGGAGATGAGAGTAGATTCATGACAAAGCAGGAGATATACGTTGATGGTGGCTGGATGGAGGCCAACTATGTAGCTTAGGTGTCATCTCAGACCCGAGCTCTGGATATTGACGCAACAAATGGTATTTACAACCTCAAATCCCGTTTTATTGCGCCTAAGGGGTGATTTGTAATGCAATCCGCTCAAAGTCCGCATTACAAATGCATCTTCGTGGGTTTCCGCCGTCACATCAAAGCTGGGTGCTAGACATGAGGCTTCGGCTGTTGCGCTGTAAACAGTACAGCCCTCTCTGATTGGTCAGATTGAACCCACTGCGCGAATTAGATAGCTTGATAAGGTCAACCCGACCGCCACCTTCAATTGAAGAATTAAGGCTCTTTCAATCAAAGCTGGAATGCTCGTTGTGACCAATCCACGCTTTGTACAACATCAGCACATTCCCCAAAAGGAAACTGCATGTCTTGGCGAAGTCAGCTTGGACGAATCAAGGCTCCAGAAGCTGGTTCTGACGCTTTCCATAATTGGCAACAGCACTTCTTGGCAGATTTGCAATATTGAAGTCTTGGAGCAAGATATTTACTTCCAAGCAGTATATAAATCCAACAAGTTTACTATAATAGTCTTCATTCAATCATTCATATCTTTATCACTTATACTCACCTTCACTGCCAAAGCAAGACATCATGAATTCCGCTGCAAAATCACCTCTCAAACTGATTCTTGGAGCCGCAAACGTAAGTAGTTGGACGCATCTTCTTGGGCCAAAACTAATCAAACACCCATTCAGGTCGGAGACAAGGAAGCTGACCCTTGGGCTCGCTTCGATACTCCAGATGAAGTCAATGCCTTCATCAACACCTTCGCCAAACGAGGCTACACACAGCTCGATACTGCTGCAGTCTATTCGCCCCAGGCCCCCTACAGCTCTGAGCCTCGCCTCGGCGCGGTCAACGCAGGCGAGCGATTCAGCATCGACACCAAAGCAGATTTCATGAAGGGCCATACCAAAGAGAACATTACTCATGATATCGACAGCTCACTCAAGCTTCTAAAGATCAACCAGATCAATGTCTATTATCTTCATGTGCCTGATCGTAATAATCCGCTTGAGCCAGCTCTTGAAGCTCTCAACACGGCTTATAAAGATGGCAAGATCAAAACTTGGGGCATCTCCAACTTCCGAGCCGATGAAGTTCAAGAAGTGATCGATATCTGTGAAAAGAGAGCTTTTGTCAAGCCTTCTGTTTATCAGGGTCACTATAACGCACTCGTCCGCGCCGGAGAGAAAGAGTTGTTCCCTATCCTCCGAAAAAATGGCATGGCGTTTTATGCCTATAGTCCTGCTGCTGGCGGTCTCTTTTCTGGAAGCCACAAAAATCCTGCTCCGAATGGACGATTTGACCCGGCAGTGAGTAGAAGTTCTGGACAAGATTTCTTCCAGATACAGGACTGACATGTTGTAGCACAAATCAGGAAGCATCACTAATTCGCTCTACATCAAGCCATCGGTTCTTGGAGCCGTTGACAAGGCCATTGAAGTGTTCGCCAAGCATAACATTGGGGGGCATGCTGCAGCCCTCAGATGGACAGCGCATCACAGCATTCTCGACAAGAAATACGGCGACGGATTGATCATCGGTGCTTCTAGCCCCCAACAGCTCGAGAGCAATGTTGATACGATCGAGGAGGGACCGCTGCCTGACGAAGTTGCTGCTGCTCTTAACGCCGTGTACGAAGAGGCTGGTGATGAGGTCGCTTACCATATGTAGTTAGCTTGCTAAGACTAGGCTCAATAAATGAATGAATGAATTTATTCCGCCCGGGAGGATACGCCTCATAGGGCCCACAACGTTGTATCTCGTTACATTGTTATTCCC
>JABEEM010001755.1:0-53411 GCA_013363185.1 Fusarium secorum | reverse complement strand
GTGTATTGACGAAAAGGTCGCTCAGGGAGCAGAAAACGTTCTGCCCTTGAGCGACAATACCGTCTTTATCTGAGCGTACACGTGACCTGTCACGTGGAACCCTGACAGCCTTATTCTTGGCGGTCTTGTTGGTCTAACCGGTCTACCAGACCGGTTATTATGTAAGCAGCTGGTCTGGTCTGGTCTGGGGGTCCAGACCAGACCAGACCAGACCATTCCGATCACTGTTTCAGACTATAGGCGTTACCTATACTGACTTTATCATAGGGACCAATGAAATTCCTACTAGAGGTAATCTATCTGCTACCTCTGTAAGCTTGCAAACTGACGTTGGCGTACAGGAAACTAGTTCATCCAGCTCTCCCAGCAAGGCTTTTGATAAGCTTGTTGGCTTGTATGAAAAGGTTGGGGAGGCACTTCCTCTTCTCCAGCAGTATGAAGACTTCTTTCGTACCAGGCCGCATGAGGTGAAAGTTCTTGTACTCATTTACAGAGAAATCGTTATGTTTCATCAGATTATGTTGGAGTGCTTTCAAAGTGTAGGTTAGTTGCTAATGCCAGGTATGCAGCTTTGGAGGGATTCTGACGATGCAAGTGTAGGAGGCGAGAGCCTATTCGATATTAACTTGGAGAAGATTAAAGATAGAATGCACTCAATCATCTCAAATCTAATTCGACATCGAGATGCCATTCAGAACCAGGCCGATCAGATTCGAGTAGACAAAGATGGAACAACGCCACTGCAACACTTGGAGACCATAAAGAACGGAGCGGAACCTGCACCTGATGTTCAAATACCTTCGGTTGCTCACAAGGAAATTCAAACAGTGATAGACGCACCACAGACTGATTCAGGTTATATGTCTACCAATGCCAACGCCATCCATGACAACCATACAGTCGACGATAGCATTGATGACACAAGTACTGAATACTCTACAACATCAAGCATGAACTTTCTTGAGTCCGATACCTATATCGAAACATTTGCACGTCATTTGGCTAGTCATACTAGCGGCTTATCGGCCAACAAAGCAACACAAACTCGAATTTCTACTATTCTCCCTTCTTTATTGAAGGCCTTTGCTCTGCAGGTCGGTCACCAGACTCACCTCCCTTTGAACAAAAAGGCCATGACCTTTGTCCATATGTATAGGAGGTAAGTAAATAAAATCGATGTTATTTGGCTGCCCTGACGAGATTTGCCTTAGAGAGATCGCCAAGACATTCGAGAATATCCAATTCAAGCGAGATCACGAAAGTATACCAAAGGTTTCCCAGCCATCGACTGCGGATGACAACATAGACCGGCGTGGTTTCTTTGACGCCTGGATCGACAGTGTAGAGTTTCCATTAGGATATCAGGAGCACGAGCAAAGCCATCTGGAAAGCCCAGAACCAACAGTCACAGAGCAAGGCCCCGAACAGGAAGAGCCTTCAGTTGACAGCCCGTTATCGATTGAAGAGAGTACAATTCTTCAAACCACAGCCTTTGAATGGCTACTGTCTCGACTGCTCAAAGAGTTTCATCTGACCCCAACCAAGCCATACACCATGCAGTCAATCGGTGAAAGGACACTAGCAGCTCTTCCTCCACCTCGAACCATCAGTAGGAAGGCTCTCGCCCCAACGCACAGCGTTTCCATTGAGGTTGAGTGTAAGCTATTCCAGTTTTTTGAGAGGCAGAGGTACCCAAGGCATCCACATGAAGTATTCGAAGGAGTTATAGCCTTGACAGGATCTGGTTACGATGTGCAGGCTGCCACATGTGGTCAATACCTATCCCAAACTTGGCCTTCCACTGCACCATACATCCTTGAGGTCTTGAAAGACTGTTTAATGGTGAGACCCGGATGTCCACAAACCGGTAGGCGTTCAACATTCTTGAGCTTTCAAAGACTGGCTTAATTAAATTATCCTCAGTGCCGTATCCAGATGGGACCACCCTCAAAATGAGAGTAGACACTTATGCGTTGATAGCAGAGGTCAACGGAATGGCTGCTACAGTTGCGGAAATTGCAGAACAGCTTGCCTGGTTAGGAGCCGCTTTCCGAGAGCGACCAGAAGCGAATGGACTCATAAACTGCACACCAGACATCAACATCATACCGAAAGATTCGCCATCGTCACAGTCTCACTCTCAACCCTTTCATGGTGTTACTTTCAGAATACAATTCCATGCGGAGACGGTTGAGGGAAGCCAAAATACGAACGGCCAATGTTGGCAGTCTCTTTTCAAGAGTCCCATCCTTGTGAAGGGGTACCCTATTCCTCGCCGGAACGAATGGAATGTTGGACTAGAAGCCAGCCTCGACATTATGGCTGGCCTTGCTCAAACCGATCAGATACACGCATTTGGCGATAGGTTTTACATCAAGGGCTATTCCACGATGCTAGTTCCTACCCGTCGTTGCAGAGATATCCAATACTGGCATCTTATCCACCGAACGGATGGCGGTCGATTGTCTCACTTCCCTGATGATATACCTAAAGAGCGATATGTCGGGAGTCTGAAAGACTTGGAACATATTCGGCATATCCTAGGGTGGTGCTCAGAAGCGGAGTCTTTCCTTGGTATGAGCCTTTCTCTCGTCTACCTGTGGTACTTTTACTAACTTCAATGTCACATCAGGTTTATTCAATTCATCCCGCACACAAGTCGCTTGCTCAATGCTCCCGAAATGTGAAGAGGATGCGGCTCTTGCTGGGGAAGCTTATAAAAGAGAACGTCATATCGCGAGAATATTCAACTACTTTCCTGTGGCAGAGGACACAGCCCCATCAATAAGTTCAATCGACTATGACTACCGACTCCGGCTATTAGAAGCACAGTTTTTCCTTCTTTGGGACGAGAAAGAGAAGCGAGGATGGCTTGTCAACGGTGCCACTGCCTTGCTACATGCTGTGGAAGAATGCGTTGCACCTGATATGAACGGGGATTCCCGCTCTGCGTTATTGTTCAGAGGGCATGGCTCCCAGAAGGCATACAAAGGCTGTAGCCTATCAGTTGTCCAGATACTTAATGACAGGAAGTACCAGAGACTTCCGCTGTATGGTGAGGGACACAGTCACACCACCGTTGGGGACAAGATCAAAGAGCTGTGCAATATATTCGAGTACTTCGTCGATCTGCAAAGCCATTCAAAAACCACAGACAGGCTCCGTGGCAAGTCCCGAAAGTACCTTGAGGGCTGGGACTTCGAGGATGTAGTCAGCAACTTCAGGACTTTTCATGCAAGACAGACTACCTTAGAAACATTGGGGAAAGAGTGGGTTGACTTTATCCGAGCTATCAAAGCTGTGACCCTTTTTGGACAAGGCTTTGGTGAGATCATTCGGCCACACAAAACCTGCAGCGAATGGGCCACCTTACCGAAAGGCAAATACTATATTGCAACACTCATCTCTGATCTGCATAAAGTGTTGAAAGAGCATGGGCACTGTAGCGACGGCCATCTACGACTTGGAGACAATTTGATATGGCATTCTGCAACACCTGGGTCTGAGTTTTGCAAATGCAAAAAGCTGGGCCAACATATGGATGAACTCCACCGTTGCGAGCCAGTCCAGATATGCTTCCCTTTGAACTTGGCTGACTCTCTCAAGTCAAGAAAGAACAAGATGCCAGACAGCAATGAGGGTGCTCTAATTTGGGGCCATAACTCCCAGTTTCCATGGTTTTGGGATGATGTCGGCAATCCCAAAAAACAGGAAGGCAATGAAGCCCTTTGCTCCCAAAGAACAATCGAAAAAAGCATCACCTTATCGTCCGATAGCGGTATTGGTTCGTCTATATCGAGATCCCAGGTTGAAACCCGGGATCGGCAGAGGTCAAGGTCGGAAGACAGTTTTGCTGAGCCACCAAGGAAGAAGCAGAAGACAGAAACTACTAGTCTTCCAGTCAAGGCCACCTCTCCCACAAACCAGCATGACAGTTATGTGGGGATCATATGTGCTTTACCACACGAGCTAGCGGCAGTCAGAGCGACATTCGATGTGACAGTGGAAAAATACAAGAAAGTCGAGGGTGATGCGAATTACTACTTTACTGGCAAGATTGCTCACCATAACGTTGTAGCTACGTGCCTACCAAAAATGGGAACAAATCATGCGGCATCGACTGCTAAAGATATGAGCCGCAGTTTCAATCCGTCGTTATGTCTCCTGGTCGGCATTGGTGGAGGCGTGCCTTCAGAGAAGCACGATATACGGCTCGGCGATGTGGTTGTAGGAAACTCCGTTGTGCAGTATGACTTTGGCAGTGAGACGGAAGCGGACTTCCAAATCAAAGACCGCGTTCTGCAAAGCTCGCCAAGCGATGTGGAAAACCTAGTCAGCTCTCTGTGCTCTGACCAAGTTCTCATACGCAGCTCAATGGACCGTTACCTTGGCGAGATCATCGCTAAGGAGGGTATGGCTCAATACTGCCATCCAGGGCACGAGCGAGACATTCTTATCCAGTCCTGCTCAGCCTGTCGCTCGGTACATCAACCTTGCAAGCATTTCAGAGAGCGAGAGCAACGGAAGGATTCTGGTGTCAGAGTTCACTACGGAAAAATTGCATCAGGCAACAAGGTCATCAAGCGTGCAGTGTTCCGAGATGAGATCGCGGCGAAGCATGACGTAAAGTGCTTCGAGATGGAGGCTGCCGGCATTGCCAACACAATGCCTTACCTTGTAGTTCGGGGCATTAGCGATTACTGTGATGGAAACAAGAACGACGAGTGGCATGAATATGCAGCTGCAACAGCAGCAGCATACGCTAAGCTACTACTCAACAAATATCATAGGTAGCGGGGCTAATAATAAACTAATCATCGTACGTGAACCATGCTCTTGTTAAGCATGGTATCGATAACTCCAAGTGAGCCGATGTGTAAATACCATATGGAAGCATTCTCCTACAGAGCCACTAACATACAGCCTGGGAGACCAGCCTGCTTGCTCTTAAGGTAGGCATCTGGTGGTTCAACAACCGTAAGGCGTCTGTTTGTGCGTAAGAGAACAGCGAGTAGCATTGCAACATTCGTTCCGTAAAGCCCGCAGAGGAAGCAGAAAACGCTGACCTGGAGAAGCCCCAAGGGGAGAAGCACTTCGAACATAGTGAGGAGACCACACCAAAGACATTGGGGATGACTGATCTAGATAAACAACTGATGGCATTAGTGCTGCCCATCCGAAGACGATGGGATAAGGCGATGACGAAGTCGAGAGTACCGTCGGCTCAGGGCCGAGAACTCCGAAACTGGCTGGAGAGTCTTGCGATGGCATAGAAGTCAGAAGCTTGAGAATTATCAAATGGCTATCAGGCTTGGCACAGCCGGCCTCACTTCTTCTCTTTATCATACTGTAAAGCTCATCAGATAATTGAGGTTGAAGCCTAATCTGTCAGCCCACTCATATCAGCATCAGCACAGCCTACGGGGTCTCGAAATACGTCTTTTCGCAGATGAGCGATGAGCAAAACAGCCAGGTCCTAACTCAGAAACGCGGCCCTTGTTTCTCTCATGACAACATACTTCGGTTAAAGCAAGCAAAAGAGAGTTACAATCCGTCTAGGCAAGACACTGACGATGAGCCGTTCACGTTCAGAGACTATGGCGGTTAAAGGCGGAGCTGAAATTCCACACTAACGAATTTTCATTGGTTGCAGTACGCTCTAGCGTGTAATCGGGAGTGTTCCGGTTCGCCATTCATAGAATCTGAGACATTGACAAGAGTCGAGAACTCAATAGTGAGACTAGCGTTTCAATAGCTACGTGATTATGTAGGAGACACAGGTTTGTGGCTAAAGGGCTTGAATAATTGAGCATGTGAGCTACTGGCCATGGAGTTATTGAGTGAGCGAGCTGGCGGTGTCAAAGCTTTATAAAGTCAGTGCTGCGTCCAGCAAGAGCGAAAGATAACGAGAGCTTCACGACCCCTTTACTTTCCAGGCTCCACAGAGAGCCTACAGTCTTCGATAAAGGTCATTTAATTATCCTAAGACTCGTCAACATCTATCTTTCAAAAGAAAACAGTAATTTTTATTTGCTTTATTTCATATATCCACGTTTTGTTTATAATCACAATGCCAAAGCCAAACCTAAACACGGACATCCCAATCCCCACGATTGATGCGGCAACCTACTACGACGTGGGTAGCCAGCAGTTGTCTCTCGCCATTACCTACCCCAGCGGCGTATCTTTCAAAGGAAATGCCATAGAAGTTAACCTAGTCACCAGCTCATCTACAAATCCAGTATTTGTTGGTAATAGCCCATTCCCAGTAAACGCAAATACAGGAACTGTAGTGCTGCCACTAGCATTGACATTGGCTTCCCAAGGAGGACAGATCGTCGCCGCTGGTCTACAGAGCGACTTATTCGAATCGAGCCCTCCAAGCGATCCCTGGCAGCTTCCCACAATCAACTCGTCGCCTTTCACTAGTCTCGCTTCCGCCAGTTTCAATTCTCTTGGATCTGTCGAGGTAACCTGGTCATGGATTGCGGGGACGGGTGCAACTGCACAACAAGTTGCCCTGATTATTCCGGGACAATCTCCGGTTACAACGATAGTTGAAAGCCCAGCTGCTACTGCTACGTTCACCATGGCCCAAGTCAACAATGTGTTTTCGCCAGGCAAAAAGATCACTATCCAATGTACTCCCATTTCACCGGGCCTATGGGGTACTCCTGTGAAGACTACCTTTTCTATTCCCAGGTCCAGTAACATGGAGCCTCGTTCACTGAACGATTCACCTCCTGTGTCCTCTAATTGCACGATGGCCAGTCTGCTCGTGCAAGGCACCAGCAATTCGCAGGTCTGGTGGGGAACTCCTGAAGGAGCCATTGAGACAGCCATGTTCAACCGAAATCCGTCACAATTCGCCGGTCCGTCGACGATTTCTGATACAGGATCTTGTCTAGCTTCCATATCCATCAGCTCTGCCATCCAACAGATTTGGTGGATTACAGAAACTGGGGCTATTGATGGACAAATTAATACCGGTAACGGATGGGCGTCGCCCGGCACAGGAGCTGGCGAAGCAATTCCCTTCAACGTAGCTGGTACAGCTTCAACAGTCAACGGCGGTTCCATGACAAGTCTCGTACTGGAGGGCAATACTGGAGCAATACTTTTCTGGGTCAATCCTCAGGGTGCCATCGGTTGCTGCAGATGGCTTGCTAGCTCGGGCTGGCAGACTGTGTTTGATGCGCTGCCCCCCGGAACAGCAAGCGCCACTACTCAGCTGTCTGTGCTGTCTGTCGGCAGTAGTGCCTACCTGTTCTGCGTTGGCCCAGGCGGTGCAGTTGTTGGTGCCAGTTGGTCCAATGCCTCCAGCGCTACTTTGGGTCCTATGTCCCAATTTACAGTTCCGTCATCTGGCAATGCAGCGCCCGGGGGAGGATTGGCTTCCTTCAGCGTAAGTGCACAGGAGATTGCGGTCGTATGGACAACGCCGAGAAATAACGTCGAAATGGCCCTTCTGAATGAGAGTGAACCGTCTCAAAACCTACAGCGGCCTATTACTGTAGCTCAGTCGGTTCTAGGAGGGACTGGCATCGCAGCCTACTCTACGGGAGCAAACCAGTGCTCCATTTGGTGGATTGGACAGGCAAGTGATCTCAGGAGGACAAACGTAGATCTGACCAAGTTCCGAGCAACATTGACGCCCGACTGGCCTGTGTTCGAAGACGCTGGCCCTGGAACTTGCAAGCAAATGCGGTCGCTTATTGCCCAGAAAGTATCCGGAACGCAAGTTGACCTCTTATATGTTAGCGCGAACGATACTGTTGCAGGGTTGTTTTATACTTTTAGCCAAGGAGCTTGACTGTGGCTCCTAAAGCTCTGTATTCATGTCTCGATACTATATTGATTTTGCATTATGTCTTCACCGTGTACCTAAATCTATGTCAGAATAGCATATTGACTTTGCTTAACACACTGTGAAGATGAGTCTTATGGGTGACAGAAGATCACGGCTGCATCTTATCGGTTTATCTTATCTTATCGATGGATGGGTCCACCTACCACTGATATCAATATTGGACTTTGAGTTGATACGGGAAAGGGTGCCGATTTACCCTACGCCAATCTCCATGGTAATCAATTGTTTGTGAAAAACAAGAATCGTGCCGAATAGTCTGGTAAATACTTTTGTGAGTTGTATTATCTGAAAATTATGGTCACTGAAACTATTACTATAAGCCCCTCGTCTGCGATGTCAGCAATCAACACGTGTGCGGCTGAACAGGCCACTCAAAATTGAGACGCCACTTGAGTCGGCATATGTTCCAAAACAATATCAGACCGTATTTTCAAACATTCCAAGAGCTTTCTGCAGCCCAGGAAGAAACGAAGAATTCTTAACATCCACAAGGTACAAAAGTTTCTCTATATTTCACCCTATTTAACACGTTCCAAAATACCCCGCTTCTCATTTGTTCGATCTTCGAATAGGCAACGATTACGGGTTAACCAGTCAAGATTGCACAAATGGAAGCTCAAGACAAAGCTAAAGATACAATCTTCACTTATCGCCCTACTGTACACCTTGCTCCAGATGACACACATAGTCAAGCCGTGGATTGGTTTGACCCTGCCACGACCGACGAGTGGCTTGATAAGGAGATCGAATCACGAAGAAATGCGCTCGCCTCGACACCGACGCATCTTCAAGAAAGAAGAATGTTTTGTGAGCTTTCGAGGCTTCTTTTGCAGCGGTATCTACGATTTGGAACAGAGGAGTCCTTAGATGATGCAATCGAGTTGGAACGAAAGGCTCTGGAATACATCTGCACTGTCTTTCAACATGCAAAGTGTCTGCTAGTCCTGGGAGACATGCTGTGCCTGAGGTTTCGCCGCAAGAAAGCTGTCTGGGACATGGAGCATTCCATCAAAGCCGCAAAACAGCATATCTATCTACCGCCCGCACAGGGACCTTCATATACCGGTGACATGCTCAGCTTTGGTCTTGGAGATGAGTCTTTTGACCAATCGCGTCTAAATTCGGCCTTTGCAGATATAGACGAAGGCATTGACAAGTCACATGCTGCATTTGAGCTCATCCCTGACGACTTTCCCCTACGGGGTGAATGGCTCGACCACCTTGGTTCAAACATTCTTCATCGATATTCTTTGAGCAGAGCAATCGAAGACATTGATAAAGCGGTCGAAATATGCAGAGCTGCCTCCGATGCCAACTATGGTCCCACAGAAACTCTGATAGAGGCCCTTCTTGCACGAATTCCTGCTACCTGGGACGAGCCTGATATCCTCGAAGCCATAGACATCTGTGACGAAATGCTGTTACAGTCATTAGGTGATAGAAAGAAGACAATCTTGCAGTACCGTGCTGAAGCTTTCTACTTCCTCTACTGTCTAAGTGGGATGGCGGAACATATCAACGAGAGCGTGGAGGACTCCAAAAGAGCAATAGATTCGGCACGTGGAAGCCTAGAGTCACTCAGTGTCAGGTGTCACAGATTTAGGAGTGGCTTGTTATATACTCGGTATCAGCACACTGGGGATTTGACCGATCTTGATGAATCGATGGCCTCAGCAGCGACCGTGGCAAAGATTCTCTTCACCCCTGGCCCCAAGTCGAAAGCTACACTCTTCAGCATACTGGCAAGTGATTGGGTCTTCAGAACTGAGGCCACAGCAGACCAAGCACACTTTGCCGAAGCTATCGAATGGCCTGCATGCATCAAACTATTTGGTACGAGCCGAATGGATTCTCTTCATGAACTCTGTCGACGACAGTATGAACGATATGAAGTAAAGGGCAGGGGTGGCGATCTTCAAGATGTTGTGAACATTCTTAGACGGATGGTCGAGCTAGTGCCTAGTCAAGCGTTGCGGAGCAGTCTCGGTAGCCGCGTCATGCAGCTATATTCCGAGTTTGACTTTCTGCAGTACTTGCTTGTGGAGGCAAAAACCATTTTTCGGCAGTTAGTTCAGGAGTCGGAAACAGATCCAGCAGACCATAGGCGGTACTCTTTGCAGCTAGCGCATTGCCTTTGCTTCCAGCACGAGCGAACTGGAGACACTGTTGACCTCGATGAAGCTGTCAACATAGCGACGAAGATCTTCGAGACAGCCAAAGCAGATGATCCAGACTATGCGCTAGCCTTGAACAACTTAGGCGAAGTAATTTACCAGCAGTGTCGCGTCAGCAAGACAGTTCCCAATGTCGATCACATCATAGCCCTATTACAAACGATGAGAGATTCCACCATGTCACACGCTCCTACCAAACCTCTAAGTAAACTGGTTGAGTGTCTCCTCTGGAAGTACCGCATAACCGACGAAGCTACACATCTTCACTCGGCCGTTGAGCTGGCAAGACTTGCTGAAAGTTCCCTGCCAAATAGATACCCTAACCACCATTGCATCATTCGTCATAGACTTGCTATAGCTTTGCACGAGCAGTACTCGAGGACGCCGACGCTGTCTGCGCTGAAGGAAGCTATTGAACTGGAGAGGCAGAATCTACGGCCTGGCCAATTCACTCGTTATCTTTCTCATGCTAATCTCACATCTCTGCTTTGTGAGCTATACGTCGCAACGGACGATCAAGAACACCTACAGGAAGCAATGGACATGGAGAGAGAAACGAGGAATGTTGATGGTCGCTCCATCTGGTGCTTCAGAGGTGACCGCGGGTACATCCCGTATATCTTCGATATCGAGAAATCATACCAGCTTTCGAATAAGTTACATGAACACTTGGAGGCCATGCTGTACACTCCGGAGCTCAGGTCACGCTACCTTAGTAGCATGGCATTGACGCTCTTGGGTACGGACGAGAACGATCTAGCAATGGGATATGCCAGAGAGAGTCTGGACCTCGTTCCAACAGACAGCCCCGACCTGCCTTGGCACTTGTGCTGCCTTGCACTCTGCTTAGGATGTAGTCTTTCAACTTCAAATGACGCCTCCGAGCTAGAAGAGATGATCAGGTCAGCGGAAAAGGCCGTGGAGCTCTCCCTAGAAGATCACCCTGGAAGACCATTCTATCTTTCAGTTCTATCGATGGCCCTTCATAGACGATTCATGAAGACGGGGAGGTCTCCCGATCTCAACCTGGCGATCGATTACGGGGTTAAGGCTTACAATCTGACGCTTGGAGACACACTCCCGGACCATGCTAATCGAGACCTGGCATCGAATCAGCTATCATTCTGTTTGCAGCACAAGTACCTCCGAGAGGGTATTCCAAGTGATCTTGAGCAGTCCGAAGAGCTTCATCAAGAGGCTCGCAGATGCAGACAAAGATTGAAGAGAGATGATGCGTATTTCAACTGGGTTCGAAGTTCTCCTGATGGGGCTTACACTGCTCATCTTGGCACCAACACGAAAGGGTCTTTCACGCTCGCCAACAAAAGACGTGTGTATGCTTTACTCACAGACAAGCGGGACTGCCACCCTCGTCTGTTTGCCGTCGCGGGGCAATATTTCAGATACTACCAAGAGTCAAACGATGAGAACTACCTCTCCCTTGCTGCGGAAGCTGCGAATTCGGCACTCGCCTTTATTCAAGATGGCCATATTACGCATTCCGCACGGCTTCACCTCGTTGGGAGGTGTTACAAAGAGTACTACAAGAGATCGATAGCCTCTGACTGCGGCGAAGAGAACCAAAAGGATCGTCTTCGTCAACTGGATATGGCCATCTCGAAATTCCGAGAACTCATCAGTCACCTCTCTTCGGCAGATCCTCTCCGTCCTGATGTTCTCGGTCGTCTTGGATATTTGTATTCGGATAAGCTGTTCTACAATTACAAACTCGATGACTTGAAAATGGCATTGGAAGTACATCAAGACTGTCTCAACTTTGCAAAAGAGAATAAGGTTGAACGTACAAGGTGGCTACGTCATCTCGGGTGCTCTAAGCTTGTCTCCTACCGAGTATTCAAGGACGAGAATGATCTGCAAGAATCCATCAAGCTACTTGAGCAAGCAAAAGACCAAGATCTCAACGACAAGGAACTTCTTCCAGGCCTGGCCAGTGCCTACCGTTTCAAGTTCATGATCACGAGGAACATCAAAGACATTGACGCTGCCATCGAGCTATATCTCAACTCCCCTCTCCCGGAGTATATCACTATTCCTTGGCTCTGCAGTGCCTATCTTATCCGGTTTGAGCTGACAAAGGCGCCGGAGGACATGAAGTTGGCAATATCCAATTCGGAGAAGGCTCTCGAGGTAGCTCGAAAGGAACTGGAAGTCTCAGATGTTGTTCAGGTGCTGGAGAATTTGACAAATTGCTATCTCGCAAAACATTATTACGGCGGCACTCTAAATGATCTTGAGAAGGCCATTGGCTACGCACAAGATGCTGTAGATATTGAGGCACAAGAAGCTTTCCAAGTTGTCGATATCGCAGGCCTACTGGGGCTCTGTTACGCGACCAAATACAAGGCTACGAAATGTGAGGACGATCTTCTCAAAGCAATCGATGCCGATGAAAGCGACTTTTGGGTTTTCATGCCAGTTGCAAACATATCCGACAGTCTGGTTCTTGCCCAACGACTAATGGAGTCATACAAAACTCTCCAGAACTGGGAGAAGGGCTTAAAGATTGCCGAGTACGCACTCGAACTTATCCCTGCTTACACGCCTCGGTATCTGCGATGGTCCGAAGCCCAATCTCTCCTTTCCAGAATCAGTGGACTTGCATCTTTCGCCGCTGCCTTCTCTTTGCAGAGCGAGAAAGCTGAGGGGGCAGGTCTGGCTCTGCTAGAAAGGGGTCGAGGAGTTGCTGCGGACCTCTTGTATGATCTTCGTCTTGACTTTGATAGCCGGAAGTTCGCGGACTTGAAGCCGACATACAAACAGACGCTTCTGAGCAGTATAGGACGACTTGAGAACCCTGCACAGCTACCAGGCCTTATTTCCGATGACGCAACCTCTGGCACCGCGGAACTTACAAGGAGATTAGAAGCCAGTAAAATTGTCGACGAGTTCATGGAGAGCTTCAGCACCCGTTTAAAACCAGACAACACAGGCTTCACGGGATTTACGAGAAACGGTCCCATAGTAATTATTAATGTCAGCTTCCGTTGTGATGCTTTCATTATTAAACACATCGTTGAGACCATGCCCCTTCCTAAATTATCCGAGGAAGAGCTGGAACGGAGACTCCGCGACGGAAACCTGGGAACTCTGAATACTTTGGAGTGGCTCTGGGATACTATCACGGCACCTATTCTTGATCATTTGGGTTATACGGAGATGGCTTCTGGCGAGTGGCCGCAGATATGCTGGATCCCTACGGGGGCACTGAGTCGCTTTCCACTGCACGCAGCTGGCTATCACCAAGACAAAACTGGGCGCACAGTTATAGACAGAGTCATGTCGTCCTACAGCTCATCGCTGAACGCTATTCTAGAGGGGGGAGCGAAGGATAAACGAAACACCTCTGCCAAGGCGGCTTTAGTTGCTATGCAGAGAACGCCGGGAAGTTCCAGCCTCCCGCATGCCCCCAAAGAGCTAGAGATTGTTCGAGAAGTATGCGAATCGATGGGGCTCTGTACTCTGGAACCAAAACGACAAACTCAAGAAGTACTCGAGGTGTTGAAGGACTGTGAGATCTTTCATTTTGCCGGCCACGGAGAGACAGACGACACAAACCCGCTGAAGAGTCAACTACGTCTTGAAAACTGGCTGACTCAGCCCTTGGCAGTATCTGACCTGTTGAATCTCAAGCTACGCGACAATCCACCATTCCTGGCATATCTTTCAGCTTGCGGAACGAGCCAGATCAAAGATAAGCGTCTTCTAGATGAGAGCCTGCCCTTAATTAGTGCATGTCGACTAGCTGGCTTTAGGCACGTGGTCGGAACGCTCTGGGAGGTCGGTGATGAGGCTTGCGTCGATGTTGCGCAGACAGTTTACCAGGAGTTGAAGGATTCTGGTATGGATGATGGATCTGTCTGCCGGGGGCTGCATAAAGCTGTTCGCAAGATTCGTGATACTTGGGTGACGGATGCGCGTATGCGAGCGGTCAAAAAGGACCTTCATTGTGAGAACGGCTCTGAAAATGGGTTGGAGGACGTGCGATCGGCAAGGGATATCGTGCCGCTGGACGAGGACGAGAATGAAAGACCTGCTCCTTGGGTCGCTTATGTCTATCATGGATGTAGATAGTCCTTACGACGACTGTTGGTAGAGGTATTTATATGTCTTATCTAGATAGAATATTGTATTTTAAGTGCAGTGTTGGAATCAAACACTTATTATCCATCCAGAACAAAAGAGCCGTCAACTCCTCCATGCTGTAAGCCACAAGGGACATGCATTCCCAGCTCGACCAATGAGCGTGTATCCATACTGTCAGGGTCAAAGGTGGCTGCAAGGGGTCGCAGATCACAAGCGACAACGTTTCTCAAGGGGTAAATTTACTTATTCAGGCGAATACCGGTGGCGCATTTCTCATGTTCCTTTCGTCCAGTATAATCACCAATCCAAAGACACGGTTTCCCTTTCGCAGTCCAATCGATTAGGATCTCGGTCTAGTGGCGTTGGTGGCTGGAAATAATGGTTCAGCCCTGCTTATCTCCATTCCAATACCTGGCTCTAAAAAGAAGGCTGTTTCATCCCTTGCGTTGATCATTAGGCTATTTTAAGTGATGCCCTCTCCTCGTAATAATGAGTCTTGCCCGTCTTTTCCTTTCGTGAGAACACATTATTCGTTACAATGTCTGTGGCTACTGCGGGTCCAGCATACAAGCTGTGGTTTCTGTCGACAGGCATTGTCTTTCTCTTTTTCCTTCTTTTTGCATTTTACACCGACTCGATCAAGTCGCCTTTGGACTACGCCCATGCCAAAGCAGCAGAGTTTTGCACCGAGTGAGTACCAGCTTATGCAAACGGCCCTAAATGTTACTGATCATTCGCGATGAACAGTTCGGCTCCACAAACTACAGCCGAGGCTGATCCAAAAGACGGAAAGTTCGGTAACTGCAAAGACCCCTATCGCCGCCCGGGCTATCTCTATGTCCCCGCAGAAACAGATAGATACCGAGAGACACGATGGTTGCCGTTTACAGACAAGTTTATCAACGCTGAGGATCCCGAAACTGCAGAGTATCCTCACACGGGAGGGGATCTCATCTTCAACGATACAGACGTCCCGCGGACATTCTTTAAAGGATCGGATATATCTATAGAATGGATGAAGCTAGCAGTAAAAGAGAATAAGCGTCGACAGGAAACGATGGCGCATATCAAGAACGCAACATCGGAAGATTATCACAGGATGAGAAACGATGCTGAGTTCGGATGGCTCTGGGGCCGCCGAGTCGTATCATTCGGCGACTCTATCGACAGGCGAGCAGCCAGGTATGTCTGTCACGAGTTTGGCCACGACATGGCTTTCCCCAAGCTTCACCCAATAGAGAAGTGGCC
Organism: Fusarium secorum; assembly: GCA_013363185.1. Taxonomy (NCBI): domain Eukaryota; kingdom Fungi; phylum Ascomycota; class Sordariomycetes; order Hypocreales; family Nectriaceae; genus Fusarium; species Fusarium secorum. Next base: position 38,015 of record JABEEM010001755.1, on the reverse strand, counting down.
CATGGGTGTCTGTCATATCCCAGCATTCAACCTGACATTCACTGCCTTCCACTCCGCAGGTGGTTTTACCTACAGACCCGAATGGTTCTGGTATAAGGAAATGCGAATTATCCCCTTTGAGCGACGCTGGGAAGAACTCTGGCAACCACATGAGAGAGATATCCGTGGACCCAACGGGAGACCCGATCTGATTCTGTGGCAGAATGGGCTCTGGGATCAGCGAGGATTCCAAGTCGGCGGACAAAAGCTCCACGAAGGACAGAACGTCACCCTCAATGCCAGACACAGGAAAATGGTCTGGGACGAACTGCACTTCTTCTTGGCCCGCACGAAGAAGTATGCTGAGATGCTCATCAGAGAGTTTCCAGACACGCCTATGATGTGGCGAAGCTTAACATATCATCAAAAGACTGGATCAGGTGATATCATGGTCGTTGAGATGGACCGTCTTGGACGCGCTTTGGCAGAGCAGTATGGACATGAGGTCTTTGAATGGGGTCGTATTATTAGTCTTATGGGGAGCTGGTATGAAGATGGTACCCATCCGGGTGAGGGTGCGTTGAGTTGGTTATGGGGAAATATGATTCTTGAGTATCTCGCCAGATCAGCGAAGTCGAAACTTGGAGGCGATTATAGGTTTCCGTATTTTGACGGATGGGAGAGGTGCCATGAGGAACTCGTTGGGTGGGGAGGTCGATAGAAGAGGCTGCCTTAGTTATTTGATCAAGAAGCAATTTATGTTCCACCTAAGCTAAGCAGATGTCCCGTGTCATTAGCCAGACAGGTCATCATACCTGTCATTCCGATGTACACATTCTTATATGGTGGGGATGACTTCCCCGCGTTGTCCCACCCTTAGCGCACCCCGGGGGACTAAGATGAAGATCCGAACTCCACTGATCTGATCAGCTACCCCAGACTATTAATACACCCTGGATATCTTGACAATCATGATGATAATAATTTGGTCATCACAGCTTGTTTACGCTGAAGCCAATCTCTGGCATTACCCCAAGTTCAAACCATGTCGGAACAGAGCAACAAGAACAACGGCGAGCAGCCTAATGCGGTTGAGGTTGAGCTACTCGCCGTCGAAGAGGATGACAACTACCAAGGTCTGACGTTGAAGTGTGTCCTTGTTTACTTGGTAAGATCCCTACAGACCACTCTATCTCGTAGCCAAGCTAACAGCCCAGTCCATACTTAGTGGTTGCTTTGCACAAGTCCTCGCAATTGTTGCGACCGGCGCAGTAAGTATTTTGCTCAAACAGCCAGCCAGTCTTGTATTGTACTGATGACCATGCAAGTTTGCCAGAAACATGGCAAACGTCTTGGGCGGACGCGACAAGTACATCTGGATTCCTCAGGGCCTTATCATCTGCAGCACCTTCACAGCAGCTCCCATTGCGCAGTCGTCAGATTTCTGGGGTCGCAGGTTACCTATCCTGATTTGCACCGCCCTCTGCATAATTGGGTCTGTCATCATCAGCAGAGCCCATTCCATGACCATGGCGATTGCTGGATCGTTGGTCATTGGTGTTGGGGCAGGAACAACTTCACTGTTATATGCAGTTGCATCAGAGATTATGCCACGACAGTATCGTCCAGTCGCTCAAGCTGGAGTGAACATCGCCAATTCACTTGGTGGGATATTCACACTGCTACTTGGGTTTGGACTCGTCAGAAAGAACGACGAAAACTTTCGAGTCGTTTGGTATGTTGGCACAGGGCTTTTTGCGTTTAACTTTGTGGCCATTTTCTTCTTCTTCAAACCGCCCAAACGACGCCTAGAGTCATCATTGACCTGGAAGGACAAGATCAAGGCTCTCGACTTGATCGGATATATTCTCTTCTCCATTGGAATGATAATGTTCAGTGTGGGACTGACATGGGCTAACAACCCTTATTCCTGGAAGAGTGCCCCAGTTCTCAGCACATTTGTCATTGGCGTTGTCTTTATCATCCTGACGGTGGTTTGGGAAGTCAAGAAGAAGGACGGGTTTTGTCATCATGGGCTTTTCCAAACAAGCCGCAACTTTGCACTTGCACTGGTGTTCATTTTCATCGAAGGGTTCTCATTCTATGCGGCCAACAACTTTCTTCCTCTGGCGTACTCCGTTTACTTCGACAGTGACCTTCTCAAGGTTGGCGCTATGATGTCCCTTATTTTCATCGGTGGAGCAACCTCGTCAGTAATTGGCGGTCTTTACTCCACCAAGGCGAGGCGAGTCCGACCGCCTTTGATGGCTGGGATGGCACTATTTGTCATATATTTTGGTGAGTCTTGTAACATCGTTCCTCGGCCACCCTTTATTAATTGCAGTTGTCTTAAGCATGTATGGCTACTCTCAAGCCGGGCCAACTCGCTGAGATGTGGGGATATACTGTCCTGGCGGGCTTTGGCCTCGGCTTTGGTTTAGTCATCGCCGTCACGACCGGCCAGATGAGCACCCCGCCTGGTTTGATTGCCACAACCAGTGGCCTGATCTTAACCTCAAGATCCTTGGGAGGCTCAGTCGCGCTCCCTGTCTATACTGCTATCCTCAACTCCTCGTTGTCTAAACACCTTGGCCAAAAGATAGCCGAAAGGGTTGTTCCTCTCGGGCTCTCTGCCAAGGACCTACCAGCCTTTGTCAGTGCTCTTGCTAATAACGATCAACGGGCTCTGGCGGTTATTCCAGGTGTTACTCCTCAAGTCATCTCGGCGGGAGTTGTTGGGCTAAGGTCAGCTTATCACATAGCTTTCCGCGGCACCTGGAGTGCGGCAGCAGCTGTCTCGGCGGTTGGGTTGATACTTGCGCTTTTTGTCCATGACCCTCGCGACAGCTTTAACATGCATGTGGATGCGCCGGTTGAAGGAGACATTGCTAGAGGGCTTGACCAGCGCTTGGAAGATGGGAGTAAAAGCGTAACTGGGACAGAGCATATTGAGTCAAACATTGTCAGCGATAAGTCTCGAGAAAAGGCTTGAGCTGGGAGTTTGGATCAGCTAGGACCTGGCTGTTGGAAATACCCAGCGTCAAAACATGGCACATTTGTGCGTGCTGGGGCGGAGTAGGGTTGCTGTGTCAGCAGCTTACGTTTCAAAGGGAAGAGTCCAATAATCCTTCCGGGCTACTTAGAGCCATGAGTAGCATAAGTCCATAGGCGAACACTTCACTTGAATCGATAACTGCACTTTCAGATGCCATTAGCAATCCAACGCTTTGCTTTAGTGGCAATACAGCAGTATCTTGTGGCTAGAAACATATTCCAATTAGTGAAATTAAATCGATTCAGGGTCTAGCCTCGGATCCTGACCCTTGGAGTACGACAACCAACACGGTAAGGGCTACCAGAAATCTACCTGAAACTTTAATGTTGAGACTATCAAGCACTCATAATGAAGTACAAAAGTGGGAGGTGTCATCAATTGCAAATGAGGAGTAATGAGAACATCGCTATGCATTCGTATATAAAGGTTTATATACATCAAGGAGAAAGTAAATATGTCAATTTAATTTCGCCATTTCCGCTTTTAACCTACTCTTATCTCCCAAATCTTAATTAACCTCACCCCTCAATCTCTCCTCCCTCGAGCCAAGTCTTAGCCAACCAGTACAACTCGTCATGCTTTTCGAGGTTTACCGTGCCGATATGCCTCCTATGTCCAGGCATGTCCAGCAACACCTTGACTCCCATAGTAGCTTCTTGCCAGTATGCAAGATACTTATAGCCAGGGGGGTATGTAGCCAACTTCTCCTGATCCACAGTAACCTGCAGGGCCTTGGATGGGTCACAAAGGAGCATCTTATCCTTCTCATACCAATGCCTAACTAAGCGGGCGCCCCAGACTCCTTGCATCTTTTCGAAATAGAAACAAAAGCGGCAGTCGGCTTCAACATCGAATTCCACGGCCTCTACTAGAAAGCGCTGTGTGATAGTGGCCTTTAGCTTTGTGACTCCACGATTTCCTTCGATGTTGATATCTGTGCTTGAACCGTGACACCGATGCATTATAAAAGCTCCCTTGTCCATGCCGGCTTTGGATGCAGCGATGAAGTCCCTGTAGGTAACACGGCCTGACCAGGTAGTATATACATGGGCTCCAGGATGGAAGATGGACTCAAAATTCTCCCATTCACAGGAATCTCTAATGGTGAGTGTCAATTCTTGCTCTAAACACCATGCAAGGGTCGCTTTACCTGTATGCAGGCCAGCCCTCAGCTAGCTCTCGAAGTTTAAGCCTTTCAAGTACCAGGTGGTCTGGTCCATTGTTCCGAATAGCAGTATCGGGCCTTGATCCTGCTGGAAGGCTATGCAGATCAACCATATTGATTGGCTAGAGTGGATTCACTAGTCAAAGACAGTCGCTCAGAAGCAAATCTGCGAGTAGAACTAGCTGAGGTATCTTTTATGCAGGCAGATTCAGCAACAGATTCCTGGCGGCACGAATGCAAATAAGTTGGGTTCTTTGCCACCCATCACTAGCTGGCAGTCGTGGGATCGCCGGTGGAGTGGACTAAATGCTATGGGGCTGGGATGGAACTCGTTCCTCGGGATAGCCACCGACCATTTCCCACTCGACTCAAGAAGATCGTGGGTGGGACAGTCCATGAGGACACATGTCTTTCCAAATTAGTGCGGGACATTCTTAGCACGTTCCCAACTTTAGGTCTCCAGGAGCCAATGATCTGAGCTGCGCATTTTCTAGAAGCTCTAGGTGAAAGACTACGTGGTTACTTGGTAAAATCGTGGACTCAAAACTGCAAGACCATGAAGCGTTACGTAAAAGTACATATAGTTAGTTGATGAAATCTGCCAGGAAGTAATTATTACTCGCTGTGCCAGATGTCGAGACATCCGGACTGCGGGTTGACAGTTGTCAATGTGACCGCCGACATTATTAAACGTGCAAATCTCAAGATGGTATCGCACAAGCGTGGTTCACCATGAGACTTCTAAAATCGGCTGCTGTGTATACGGTAGAAATTTCTTCAATTAGTCCATCGATTGCCGCATCTTGCTGCATTTCCTACAGCATCCTATGCAAGTCCCGGCATTATCAACGCACCGTGTTACCAAAAGGCCGAGGTGCAGATGATGATAGAAATATCATTCCAAGTTTGAATTGCACACAGTAGTACACTGTCTAAACGTCCCATCTAAGATTGAAATATTAATTCTTCGAAAGAAAGACGACTTACACAAGTTTTGCAAGGGCTTGTGCCATTGATATCGGAAGACGGAGAAACGATGAACCCAATCGAGGTAGCATTGAAATGGTAGAGATAAGCTCTGATGACTATGTAACCCCACGAAACTGAATTCTAACCTGCACGGCAATGAACTACGGAGAGGGGTTAAAGATCTTGACCGTTCCAGATTGAGCAGCAGTGATGTAATGAATCTTGCCTTCAGGAGTAAGCTCATAATGAATCAAGAAATGGGCCTCATAGCCCCTCCCTTCCGTACCCCCGATCCAAAATTCAGGATGTCCTAAGAATTACGATTAGCCGTGGTTCAGATATCAAGAGTCTTGCCATACTTCGATGTTTGCAACAGCGGTGAACTTGATGTATGATTTCAGTGCGATGCCTGTTCTATCCAGAACTATCGACTGGATCGCAACATCCTCATTCAACTGATTGCGAGCGTTACGAAAGAAGCCCACGGCCTCATCCTTCCCGCGAAGGGTTTGTTTTCCATCGAGTATGATGGTTATATCTGATGTATAATACCGCGGGAAAGTGTCAAAGTCGTTGGTGTTGAATGCATTGAGATAAAGTTTGAAGTCCTCGTGGGTGCGAATGACATCCCTAGAGGCCTCTTTCTCAAGGTAAGCATCTTCGGTCAGTTGGATGATGTGGCCGTCCTTGTCAAGAGTGTACCAGACAAACATCTTGACAAGAGGGCCGTTTCCGGGCCACACTGGCCCCCATCTGCCAGCGAGATTGTCTGTCTCATAGCCGTTGATGCCTCGAAATTGGGTGTGCATCTCGGTGACAACGATGTCGTGTCCGAATACTACCCTTTTCAATTCGAGGGTTTCACGCATACCAGCATGGATTTCGTCCACCCATGACAGAAATTCGTCAATGGTCCTGTCGGGGAAACCACTGAATCTGAACTACCGGGAGAGGGATGAGTAGCGTAACTGGGCGGACTTGAGAACAGGCACTTACCACTGCATCTTTGGAGTAGTACGCGGTGTATTCAGCCTTGTCGTTAGCATTGAAATAATAGACATAATCGTCCAAATCAGCTCGATTTCGTATCGACTTTGTTCCAATACGGAGGTCCGGAGACGAAGACATGTTTTCTCAATTTCTGCTAAAAGCGTACAGACTTATCACAAAGAACGATCAAACCTTGAGCCTTTGACGTCCTTTTCTAGCTACCGTTAGATACCCCAGATTTACCCCACACGGCAGCTGAGTTAGCTGGTTCACCAAGGCTTTCCACTCTAGCCAATAACGTTTACGTGTACATGTGGTAACCGGTGGGATTTGAAGTTGCCAGCGGGGTTAGTGAGATGGTGTATGTAGGTGGGTAATTAATAGGGTGGAACACCGCTTGGGCGCTCAAGCTAGTGTAGCTTGTGCCAAATATGGATGAACGGTTGACTTGGTGATTGCCATCTGCCCACGCTAATACCGTCATCTGACACTCTTGGTGTGGAGCCGACGATTCTATCGAAATGCTGGGATCTTTCCCTAAATCCCGCATTTGATACTAGAAGCACAATAACCAAGGGGTATCTATCTGATGGGGAGAATGAGACAACTTTGGCAGGATCGGATGCATATGTAGTTCCACTGTGGCGGGACGTGGCCTTGCCCTCTGTAACCTACCAGAATAGCACAAGGAACAAGGAACTAATTCAATAAAACGCGCCGCTGGGGAAACGCAGTAAACAAAGTCAAAAGCGAATCTGGTGAACTAATTCTACGAACAGAGTAGGGACCTCAACTCCGACAGTCCCCCATCTGAATTAGGTAATCAGAAGTTCAGATGTCTATGCTAGGTCGAGAGGCATGATAGGATGGTTTACAGTACACAATTCAACCTACGAGGTAAGGACTTCCTTGTAATTCTTTGAACCTGATTTCGCATTCATAAATAAAAAGCATGGGAGAATCAGCATGAGATACTCAGACAGGAGCAATGGAAAATATATATAGCATAAGCAATCATGCAAACATGAATGCTCCTTGTACGACTCGTGTAATATGAGATAATGGTAACAGCTATCTGATGAGTTCCAAGACATAGTATACGATGCCACCGCTGCTTACACTCGCACCTTGAACCGGCCGTTGTAATGAGGGTAGACGAACCACGCACAGAACGTGTCCAGTGGTTTGTCTGCGTCTTCGATGACCAGATCAAACTTGCGAACAATCTGAGGCACCATCTTTGTCAACTCCAGCAGGCTGATGTTCCTACCAATGCAAGTCCGAGCACCACCTCCAAACTATAACGATAATTAGTCATATGGAGCTTTCTGGACGGAAGCAATATACTTACAGCAAACATCATAGAGTCCATAATGCTCGTCTTCTCGTCACCAAGCCAGCGCTCTGGACGGAAGACCTCAGGGTCTGGACCGTAGATCTCCTTGTCATAATGCAAGACCCATGCATTAACGCCAACCTCGGTCTAGGGAAGAGTTAGTAAGCGTCCATAATAAAGTGTCAATTACATACCCCTTCAGGGAAGTAGGTTCCTGATAGCTCCATACCACCAGGGGGCACGACGCGAGGCAGGATTGTTCCGACGGCGGGGTGGATACGCAGTGTCTCCTTGATGACAGCTTGTAGATACGGCATATCCTGTGCTTCCTGGAAGGTAACAGGGTCCGAGAGACCGCCCTGGGCTGCTTTCTGATCGATCTCCTCTCGAAGCTTCTTCAGTTTCTCTGGGTTCTGGAACAGATAGTACAGAGCGGAACTCAGCGTTACCGCAGTGGTATCAGATCCGGCTCCGATGTTACTACCGCATACGTCAAGAAGATTAGGCGTCTTAAGACGACCTTCAGACTCGCCTTCCAGCAGCTTCTTCAGGAATGTGTCGTACTTGGTCGTCCCCTTGACTGTAGATTTGGCGTTTTCTTTGCGGGTGTTGTCGATCTGCTTGAGGGCATAGCCGATAAGCGTCGAGGTGTTCGACGTCATACCCAATGCGGTAGCGATGCCAATAAGCCATGGAACCAGGTTAGGAACGATGCCCCAGAAGCCCAAAAAGTCATTGGCCTCTCGGATGCCTTTGATCATTCCGGTGGTGTCTCCCTCGTTCTCCATCATGTTGAAACTCTTGTTGAACTAGATCGCATTGGTCAATCAGACCCTTTAACGGTGACAATTAGGGTGCATACGGTAATAGCGCCAATAACATCAAAGGCGTAGTATTGCATCCAGTGAGGAACGTCAACCAGACGGCCTTCCTTAGCAAACTCATTTAGCTTGCCAATGCACACATGGGTCATCTCGTCTACAGCAGGCTCATAAGATACCATGGATGACATGGTGTACATCGGCGAGATCTTCCTTCGCCTCTCCTTGTGTAGTCCATTATCTTGGATGGCAAATATGTTTTGCTCGTCGACGACTGGGCTGAGTAGTGGACTGTAGTAAGTTGTCTTGATGTATTTGCCTCCTAGCTCATAGATCTTTTTCACATCTTTCGGTTGACTAAGACTGTACCGGTTTGGTCCTACTCGTACAACGGGCCCTGGGTATCTCACGATTAGAGAGGATATTGGGAGGCGCTTAAAAACAGACTAACCGTATTTCTTGTGCAAGCGGATGAATTCTTGGTTTGAGTTACCTTGCCTCACCACTCGATACTCCCACCAACGTGTGACACGAGCCAGAAACGGACCGGGAATACTTCTCAGAGGTGATAGGAAGAGGCTGTAAAGTAATGCAATAAAGTAGTAAGAAAAGGCAAGACCGAAAAGAGTCAACGGCAAGCTAGCAGCGACTGCCTTGGCATCGACATGCTGCCGCCATGATAAGATGGCTTGCACCGTCGGGTTACTCTCAGCATCTCGTAAGAATGCCATACTCGGTCTTTGAGAAGGCGAAAGTAATGTTTGATGGAATTGTAGCGTATCTCAGGCTTGGTGAAATATCCGATAGGATTTATAATAAGACAGCCAAGAAGATTCCTTATATGGCTGAGCGAGATCAAGTATGCACGACACCAAGGGGGGTCATTCTCGGTGGGGTTATGGACGCCGGTGGGGTTGCTCATGACCGCGTAATACTTGCTGCTCCGAGCAAACCCTTGATCCCCACTGGTATAAGAGTAGTGGGTATCATGACGGAGGCGGGGAAAGGGAAAAAGGGCGGGGCCCCGCACATAGCTAGGCCATCTTCGGGGTCCGCTTGAACCCCGGGCTTGACTTGGTACCAGTCCGGACAATTTTCAGACTCCGAGAACCTGTTAAACGTGGTGAAGACAGAAGTGTAATTGACGAGCCAAAGGCGCATTGGTATACAAAAGTGGCTCATTGAACACACTGACATCATCTCCAAGTAGTATTAAAGAGGGTCGTAGTGAATCTCAGATCCTGTGGATGGATGGAACGAGCCACCGACTCGGTGGGCACGGTACGCCGGTGAGATTGACGCTAAACGAATCTACTAAGTTAGCGAGGATACAAAGAAACCTTATCGGCCCATGTAGAATTCGCCGCCAGTAAACCCTTGCTGCTCATCCGGTGCCAAACTTTAGGCGTAGTATTGTACCATATTTCTTTACAGTAACATCCATATCGACTCAAGCCAAGAACGTCGCACTAATTGGTGTATGTATACACATTGGCAACCCAATTGAACTTGATACATAATACTGAACAATTCTCAGGCCAGTGGTAACCTTGGAGTCGTCATCCAGGATCATTTCCTCGCCCAAAAGGACTCACCTCTCCACCTCTCCGTTTTGACCAGGGAGAACTCTGGGGCCAAGTTCTCAAACGGCTTGAATGTCATCTCGACGGACTACAGCCCCGAGTCTCTCGAACGAGGCTTGAGAGGACAGGATGTAGTCATCATGCTCCTCCCCCCAGAGTCCACTGTTGACCACGAGACCGTCATCGACGCAGCGGTAAAGGCAGGCGTCAAGCGTTTCTTCCCCTCTGAGTACGGCGTTAGAACCTACCACCCAGCTTTCGCCGATGGCGTTTTGCTCGCGACTAAGAAGCGATCTATCGTGAAGCACCTGGAGAAGACGCAGCATATCATGAGCTGGACCGGCATCATGTGCAATCCTTGGGTCGACTTTGTGAGCCTTGTCATAGTGATATGGAGCTCAAAGGCTGATTGGAACGTGCAGTGTGTTATCGATGGACTTTTGGGCTTTGACATGAAGGAGCGCAAAGCGCGCATCTACAACGGTGGCGATGTCCCATTCTCCACGGGTCTCCGTGACTTGGCTGCCCAGTCTCTCTACGCGCTCATCACCAATCCCCAGCGTCTCGAAGAAGCAAAGAATCAGTACATCCACGTTGCCTCCTACACAGTGACGCAACACGAGATTCTCGATGTAGTGAAAAAGCTGACCGGCCAGGAATGGCAGGTCGAGAATGTCACCTCCGAGGGAGTTATACCACAAGCCCTAGAGGACATCAAGAAAGGCTTGAATTGGGGTCTGGGTCACCAAGTGCAAGCTATTCTTTTCAGCTACGACTCGCAAAGCCATGGCATCGGTGATTTCCGCCCGTTGGGGATCTGGAATGAGAAATTGGGTCTGCCGGAAAGTACCTTGGAGCAAGATTTGAAGGGCCCGCTGACGGGTGATTGGAAGGGGATAGTTCATTGGCAGCCGGATGAACTTCCCAACTACGAACTCAAAAAGGATCGTGCTCACTCGACGCAACTGTAGGTCCCCAACCGACAAAGACTGCTTCATAGAAGCTACTTATAAAGAGCACTTTATATATGCGTAGGTCTTATAATATTATGCAATATATTGGTTTCTTATTGCCACTTAGCAGCAGCTAGAACTTATACCTAACGATGTTAATCTTACTTATCGATATACTGCATATGACTTTATTAATGAAAGCGCTTTAATTATTTCTACGATGTGCATAAATCTTCAACGACCAGTAAATAAGTGGCATATTGGGAGTACTAATCAAATATGGGGAATTGAATCCCTTGATGGTATGAGCAAAAAGAAAGCCTCGACAGGACAGATGGCAGATGTTTACACAGAAAGGATCTTTTCCTATCAAGTTATCATACAGCTATCATACTGCATAACTTTTAACAAGTACCTAATCTAGAATTTAAGTCTCCGGTAGCAAAGGTTCTGCTTGATACCTTGTATACAGCTTAATCTTGGGTAAAATGTAAACCATGAATGACGAAGGATCTACTCCAATAACCCGCTCCAAGCAGCAACTTCAGCGGAAATCATGAGATTGAGTTGATGATATCAATGCTCTTAGGGGAGATGAAGAAACGCTCTACAGCCTGCTTCCTAGGCCATTCTTGCCATCCAAAACACTGCTGAACCCGCGATGGCCGATGAACGTCTCAGAAGGATCCCACCTATTCCTGATCTCGATCCATTTCTTCAGCGCAGAGTCCGTCATAACCTTTTCGCGAGTCAGCATTCAACATGAAGACCTAAATATCGACTCGACTTACCTTTGGCTTTCTGTGCTTCACGTTGAAATCGGCTACATACACACCGCATGAAACTTGATCTGCCTTGGTGTATGCATCGAGCAACCACTTGTCCACAGCCGCGTCATGCTTGGGGTCCTTCCAGCAGCACATTGTAGACACGTAAGTCTTCTGAGGTAGACTCAAAGCCTGGTCAGCCTCGTCGGGGTAATAGTCCATAGGGCACAAAGTGCCCGATGAGAGGCGAGATGGTAGATCGTATAGAGCCGGTGTGATGGCCTCAATAAGCTGAAAGGTCGGTCATTGGTATGGGATTCAAGGTTCCAGACTAGGCGCACTTACCTCGTCATCTGACGCTTTGGGATCGACTAGGATGCTGTCCACGTTCCACCTCTCACCATTGCCCTGGGGCTGGAAACTTTCCTGAAGGCCCCAGAGCTCGTCCCACGTTCTCTCCACTAGCGGGACCGTCGTAACGATATACTTCGTGAAGTCGTCGGGGAACGTCTCTAAAGAACTTGCCAATACCGCAGCCTCATCCAAGGAATCAGCAAAAATGGTGAGGTTGATAGCGAAGAAGACGCGCTTGGCCGCTGATTCGTGGCCGCCATTGGGGTCATCCTTATCGGCGAAGAACGTGCAGTAGAAGAGATCAACACCGTACTTGGGCACCTTCCTGGACATTTCAAGCGTCCACTTAAGCAAGGGCTTGAAGATATCAGTCGAATCCACGATGACCGTCTTGTCAAAGAGCTTTCTCGTTGGGATCGTCTTGACCCAGATCCTCGTCACAACTCCAAAGAAACCCTGCCCACTGCCTGGAGCCGCCCAGAACAGGTCAGCATTCTGAGTCTTGTTGGCGATAACGGTCTCGCCCTTCGAAGTGACGACTTCTAGCTGGGTGACCCAGGTCGGAGCTGTATAACCCCACCCGCGCATGAAGCAGCCCTGCCCACCAGCAAGCAGAAACCCACCAACCGCGACGGATCGTGAATGGCCAGAGGGGAAGAACCTGCCGCGGGCTTCGAGGAACGTGGTTACATCCTCAACTCTATGGCCAGGACTGACGGAGGCGATGTTTGTTGCGGTATCGTATTCGATATCTTTGTTCAAATTCCGCGTGTCGATGAGAAGGCCGCCTTCAAGAAGCGCGTTGCAGAAGAACAGGTGGCCACCTGAACGGACGCCAATCTTCCAGCCATTCTCTCGTGCCCTGTTGACGGCCGTGACGACCTCGGCAGTGGTTGATGGAATGGCAATTTCGGTTGGATGTATATCGGGGACCCGGCCGTTGAAGAACTTGCGGCGTGCTTCGTCGTAGCCTTCAGATTTCTGAGACAGGATCTTCGGATGTGAGGCCATATTAAGATGAAGGTGTAGATGCAGATGAAAGGCTGATGGTGATACAGAGTAGAGAGATATTTAGCTAAACTTGTGAAAAGATCAAGTGATTTAAAAGCCGATGTCATGGATGTCTCAGATCCATCGCCTTCGGGACTTCATTGCGTGCAACGTAAACGTAGTGGAAAACCCACCAAGTAGCCACTTATGAATTGAGTGGGTTCAGGCGCTGGGAATGCCCACCCAGCCCCGCCTTAAGTTGAGTTGCATCAAGGTCTTGAGATTGTGACATATTTGGCAGTCTTTAACATTAGGACCAGCAGTTATCTATGCAGTCAGAGGATATAGTAGACGTCGGAATGTGATTAAAAATAGAGCTGGTCATTTCATCAGGTCCAACGCCATTGTAATGTTCAGCGAGTGAGAAGATCAGGATAACCAGAAAAAATGCGCCTGATGCTTCAACCAATGCCATTCGGTACAAATAATATATCAGGTTGTTAGATCAAGCTCTTAAGCAATAAACCGTAGCTGGAATAGTTCTTGAAAGAGAATAGCCTACCATTAGAAAGCTGCCGCACAGGCTCTAGCATCAAGACCACCTGAAACTAGTCGTTTTACAACATTGGATTTATTTAGCCACTTAATCACATCAGGGATGTGCGCCAGCGCGTTGGAACTAGGGATTTGAATGCAATACATTATGGCTAACTTGACGAAGTTCATATATAGTTCCCTGATATATACTTTCCGCCTCGTTTAAATCCCTGGCTGCACCCAGATACCGTCCCTGATGTTTCTCAACGTCACAAACTTGGCCGGGTTTCATGACCTTTGAGTGATGTTGTGACCTTTACACCGATCTTCTCCAACTGGTTCCCCGGTCATGTTGGCTCAAGTACAAAGAGGCAACTAAGAACCACTGACCTCAGCGACAACATCATACCCGTAGACGAAGTCTTGTGCGGCTGGATCGATCCTGAAATTAAAGTCAGCACCATTCTTTAAGGTGTGAGCGGCACCTACCAGTAGAATGGATAGCCTGGTTGCTGATCGTAGAGCTGTGATTCTGCCAGGCGGTCCCTAGCTTCTTGCTCAGGGCCATCGGGCAAGTGATTGATGTTTCTCTGTAGTAGAGATTAATCATCAGAGCTCCCCTTTAATTATTGGTCAGACGTCTCATAATCTTACCTGCTTCATGCTCCATTTCTGTAACGCGCTGCTCCGGGGAATTCTCAGGTTCTCATACGTCTTCAGAGCTCGAGGAAGCTGCTCTCTTCTGTCCACTTTTGAGAGGATAATACCCAACGCAGCACCGTCTTCAATAGCAGAACCAGCTCCCTGTGCCATATACGGCAGCATGGGATGGCAAGAATCACCCAAGAATGCGACCGTGGCTTCCTCGTTATACCAGCGCTCCAGCTCGTCCACTATCCGGTGTCAGGCGACGAAGAAGCATAGTTTCTCGTTGTACTTACGATGCATCAGCTTCCATTTATCAATCTTATCCACTTGTGAGAGAAACCTCTGCAATCTAAAAGGATCAGTCGGCGTCTGTCGTGGGTGATGCTAGGCGACTCACATCGGATCCCACTTCTCAAAGATCTCCCTCATTTCGGAGACATCACCGGACATCTTGGCCACATTATCTGGCAAATTATCTGGGACTAGGAGAACAATATTTGCCATAGTGTTGTTCTTAAGTGGGTAATAAATTGCGTGGCATTCTGGCCCAACCCATAAGCAGACACGGGGCTTGTCAATAAATTCTCGTAGTTCATGATCTTGAATGTCTTCCTTTTTGAGAACTATTCGATACGCAAGATCTCCTGTGGCTATAGGCTGGCTGGGCCTACCTAGAACCTTGGACCGGGTCTTAGACCAAAGCCCTGTTATGTATTAGATAATGCATCTCTGAGTGTTTGGGGAGGCTCACCATCTGCAGCTATCACTAAGTCCCCGATGATCTTGTCACCCTTGTATGTCGTAAGCTGCGGAATAGCAATATCTAAATCAGTCACGGTTGTACCGAACTCGAAGCGGATACCGAGGCTCTTGGCCCGCTCAAACATCGCAAGCTGTAGATCTGCTCGGTGCATATCCCAGTAAGGTGACTTGTACTTGCTGAGCATTTCAGCAGCGAAATTCTGGCGGTGACCAAGGACCTTGCGGCCGTCGAAGCGACGGATGAGGAACTCCTCTGGACAGCTGGCCAAATGCTCGAGGCTGGGCTTCAAACCCCACTTTAGGAGAAGCCGTGTAGCATTGGGTGTAAGTTGAAGTCCTGCGCCGATCTGAGTGGTTCAACAAGTTAGTTTCCACTGTATAGAACTAGAGGAATACCCTGAACTAAACATGCCTCAGCTAGCACAGGCGCTGATTCCACAACGAGAACGTCATGAGCGGGCGACTCTTGCTTGATGGAAAGGGCGGCAGCGAGCCCACCGAGGCCGGCTCCGATGACAACAATATTAAGAGGCATGATGGCTTTTGACTTGTTAAATCTCTGCAGAGCTATCATGTCGATGCGAAAGACCTCATTCGACTCGACATGGTTTTATGAATGGTCGTCAAATTGGGGTCTAAAGCTCTACTCCCCACCCAGGTGGGTGCTGCTTTACAGCAGTCATGCTAGCCACCTTCCAGGGACTGATCTGTCGCCTGATAAGATGCAAGGTCAGTTACGGCAACAAACATTCGAGATATATAGATGGTATCCCGGCGCATCTAACCCATATCACAAATACATCCATCTGATTGTCCAACCATCACCATATCTCTTCCAAACCAAACCTGACTCCAAAATCTTTCAAAATGGCATCACTGGCTGGTAAGGTGGCTCTGATCAGTGGCTCATCGGCAGGACTCGGAGCAGCCATCGCTCGTGAGCTATCCAGCCGCGGAGCCTCTGTGGTCATCAACTACCCCGACCAAAGCGAAAAGGCAAACGCGGACAAGGTTCTCCAGACCCTCAATGGGCCCGGAAAAGCCGTAGAGGCAGACCTGTCCACACCGGAAGGGCCGCAGGTGCTAGCCGATGCGGCCGCAGAAGCTTTCGGCAAAATCGACATCCTTGTCAACAGCGCTGGCATCAATCGCCCCACGTTTCTCGACGATCCTGACGATGAAAAGGTCTACAAGACATGGCACGATATCGTCAATCTAAATGCCAGAGGTGTCTTCTTCCTCACCCGCGCTGTTCTAAAGCATCTGTCACGAGAGAACTCACGCATCATCAATATCGGTAGCTCTGTTTCGCGCTCTCCAGGACCACAGTCAAGCATCTACGCCGGCACCAAAGGACTTGTTGAGGTCTATACTCAATGCTGGGCGACAGAACTGCCCCGCAAGTACGGATGCACCGTCAATGCTGTCGCTCCTGGACCTGTTGGAACAGATGCCTTCAACGCTGCGCCCAGCTTCGTGAGAGAAGCACTGCAGCCCATTGTAGATGCGACTCCTGTCGCTCCACGCGTCGGAACGCCTGAGGAAGTAGCATGGGCTGTTGCGACTCTGGCTGAGGAGAGGGCGGGCTGGATCAACGGGGCCTTTATTCCCATCAACGGAGGATCCAGTATATTTTAGATTGGTAACCATGTCTAAGTTTCTTAGGCTGGACTCATATATTACCTCCTAGATGGAAGTGTTTACGTTGTTCTTGAACATCTCAATCCTGGATAGTTCACTTTCAATATCCACAAGTCAAAGAAGATGGAACCATAGCGTTACGCGCAGCACGAAAGGATAGCCACCAGCGAGTAAGCATAAATATTTCTTCACACATCTATGAATACATTGCCGCGAAGCTGCCTGCTTTAATCATGTCCTCCCGCATCTAGATCAGGGAGCCGTAGTGGGAGTCTTACAGGCCATCTCCCAGCGATTAATTGCCACAAAACAGGACTTACTGACATACTACAATGTACTCGTTATATGTTGCTGCGCAAGCAATGAATGCCTCAATATGAAACTAGCTATATACATTCGTTTGACCTGATGGAACCTCGCAGGGTTCTTCCTTCTTTGCATGATATTCGGCCGTGCCCCAAGCATATTGGCGGCGTGAAAAGACATTAGAACGCGCGCAGAGTTACCAAGTTCAAAAGAAATTTATTCTGTTAAGCCAAGCATATACCGCGACTACCTTACTTTCTGTCCACAGTTCCATTCGCCCTTCGCGCGTCGCTGGCCTCCCTAGCTGCATCAACATCCTTTCCATCAACCCAACTACCATGAAGTCCATCCATCAACTTGAACGGCAACTTGATCTCAGCAAGCGGACCTCGGGTGATGTCCGAAGCCTCAAAGAGCAGCAGGACATTGCGACCCTCGCGATAGCGATCAGCTACAACGAGGATATAGCCATCCTCGTCGTCAGCACCCTCATGTCTCGGCACAAAGACGGGCTCTTGAAACGTGGTGTCATCACCGTGGCGGTAAGATTGCATATCTCCCGTCTCGAAGTTGTAGCAAACCAGGGTGTTGAAGCCAACATTGCCCTGTGCCGTCTCGTGGTCGTTGAGCTTGACTTCGTGTGTTGGATCAACCTTGAGAATCCAGACGCGGGAGTATTTTTTGCCCAGAAGACGATCGTCTATGCGACCGAATTCGTTGACGCCGGTGACAAGGATAGCCTCAGGGTGGATCATCTTGTCAGTACTACCGTTGGGGTCAAATCGGTAGCGAGTGATGGGTGCAGTGACCTTCCTGGGATCGGTAAAGAACCTCTCGCCCTTGGTGTTTGGGAAGAAGGGAAAGTGAACGTCGGTCCAGACGTTGGCATCCAAGACAAGCTTTCCGTCCTCCTCATAGGCGTTGATAGTGTGCGAGTAGCAGCCCTGGGGTGTCTTGAACCACTTCGCATCCTCGGGCTTGGCGCCGCGGCGAGGAATAACGCCCAGCAGCTGGTAGTCCAGAGTCTCATCCCAGTAGAAGTGGTCACCGCCGTTTTTCATCTGCTCCAGGCTGGCCTTGAGGCCGTTGACGGGGAAAACGACCCAGTTGTCTGTGGCCCAGAAGTCGTGGACCATGCATGGCCAAGGCGCTTTGAACCAGACCTCCTCTGAGAGCTTGCCGTGTTTGTCGACGGTGAAGGAGCATATATCTGGTGATGCGTCGCCAGCAGCCTCATAGGAGTAAGAGACCAACTCTCCCGTGGCTGAGTCTGCCTTGGGATGCGCAGTGTGCGTGGGGCAGCGCAGCGTGCCGTGGTAGTCAATATAGCCGAGGGTCTCAAGAGTGATGGGGTCAAGTTCCATAGGCGGCGCATCCTCCTTGAGGGCCATTAACCTGTTATCATGGAATACGACATGGGTGTTGGCCGTAGTACCCTTGAGAACATTCTGAACGCGTGGATCATCTGTGTACTTGTTGCGATATCTGCCAAAGAGGGCACGTCTAGCTTCACGCTCAGCGATGAGCTTAGGAGTGCGCACATAGCGCTGCTTGAAGTCCACATGGCCATCCTTGATGTAGAATGAGCTGACGTTGCCATCGCCATTGAGCGGGATCTCGGTCTCGGCAAAAATGGGTGGGAATGCATGGTCGGGCTGGACACGGTAGAAGGCGCCGTGGATGGTGCTGGGGATTTCTCCTATGACTTCAAGCTCGTAGGCATCTGCCTCAAACCGCAGATGGTCCTCGTTCCACTTGCTCATAGCATAGTGCTTGGCGAAGCGTGTGCCTGGCACTCCTGGAACAACGTGTGCCATGATGGGCGAGTTGGGACTTGATAGTCTGATGGGTTTTGTTGATGAGAGTGTAGTTATATTGACGCTGCAAAGACGAAAGCGGTACCTCTTTGGTGCCTATGGTATTATCTGTTCAGAATTTCTTGAACCTTTTTATGCTCGTTCCATCCAAATGTCAATTTGATATCTACTTAGGCATAAAGTTCACAAACCCAGCTGCTATCCGCTCGTCCCGTTGCGGGTGGCGCCTCCACCCAATAATTGAAACATTAGAGTGGGTAATAAGCTCGCCTCCCCACCAGCGTCTTTCGGTGGGCCGATGTGATACAGCAAACATAGACCTCTTGGTGTACCACCTAGGAACGCACTAACTTCAGTTGCAGGGCCTCGATTCAGGGCGGGGTGGATGCTCACAAAGGCTTCATGAGCCCCATAGTTAAGGATCTGCTTGTCCTACAAGGATGAGTGATTTGCAAGAGGTCAGAGTCTAGCTTCACATTCTTTCAGTTTGAACTACCGCACCACAATTTTGAAGATTTTGCCCTCAATGGTTCAGTGGTACGCATCTCCCGAGCTGCAGTCGCATCATGACAATGCGTTCCGTACTCGATTGCCAGGGACGAGAAGCCTTCCTCCAGGCCACGATGAAGTCAGCTTCCAACGTGTCGTGAATGAGTTTCGAGCTATCATAGGCGATGAAAACGTCATAATTGACGAAGGCCTGGCCAACTTCCGTGACCCATATCCTTTGTTCGAGGAGGGATTTGAAGCATCCGCTGGATTATGGTAAGACCCTTGTTTCTACACTACAATTAGCACTATTGCGGCACTGCTGACGCGGCTGTAGTCCAGCAACTGTTGAAGAGATCCAGGCAATTCTCAAAGTCGCCAATCAACACCATATTCCTTTATGGACATGCTCGCAGGGAAAGAATTTTGGGTATGCTTGAGGCAGACTCCCATGGTGTCATCGGCAATTCAGCTAATCTGTTGGCAGATATGGCGGACCTGCTCCTCGGGTTGCAGGGTCTATGGTGCTCTCTCTTCATCGGATGAAGCGCATTCTAGAAGTGAACGAAAAGTTGGCCTACATTGTAGTCGAGCCTGGTGTCACTTTCTTTGATGTATACAACTACATCGTTGAGAACAAACTTGATCTCTGGGTCTCTGTCCCGGCTTTGGGATGGGGAAGTGTCGTGGGTAATGTAAGTCAATTTTCGCTGCTAGATACTAGTGATAACTACTGACGATCTTCTAGACTCTAGATCGCGGTCATGGTTACACCGTCTCTGGTGATCGCCAGCATTTTATCGGTAGTTTGGAGGTTCTTTTGGCCTCGGGAGAAATCCTGCGGACAGGCCAATGGGCCGTACCCAATTCCCCCAGCGCACATGCTTGCCCCAACAGCTTCGGCCCTCAAATCGATGGCCTCTTTTTACAAAGCAACCTGGGCATTGTGACCAAAATGGCTGTGGCTCTCGATGTAGCGCCTCCTTCTTTCATGGACGTCAAAATCCACTGTCCCGGGGTTGAAGACATTGCGCCCCTCATCGACACGCTGCAGCAGCTGGACCGTGAGGGCATCACGCAAAGTCACCACATGATCACCAATATCAACCATTTTGCCTCGCACGATGCCCCCAAGCACCAACAGCAGAGTTTTCCAGGGCCTTTAACACCCGAGAGCATAGCTGCGCTGAAGGAAAAGTACAACACGGGATATTGGCGATGCTCGGTGTCTTTCTACGGGCCTAAGCAAATGGTTCTCGCGCGTTGGAGCAGGTTGCAAGAAGTTGTCGCCCAGAGAGTCCCCAACGCCTGGGTTGAGAATACCCTCTTTGAAGGCCAGGATGGCAAGCCGGTAGACAACATCCAGATTGGAACGCTCGCCGCGGGTATTCCCTCAATGGGTGCTGTGAAGCTCGCAGAGTACCTCCCGGCGGACGGGACAGGGGCGGGAGCTCACATCGACACTACCCTCATCCTTCCTTGTGAGGGTGAAACAGTCCTGACATGGTTCCGCAAAGCAAGGGCTATTATGGAGGAGCAAGGAGTTGATCCTTTCATTGGCTGCCACGTCTTCTCAAAGTACATTTTGTTTGTTCAAGAGTATGTTTTTGACAAATCTAACAAGAAGGCACGCGAAGGTGGTCGCAAGGTGGTCAAAGCCTTGCTTACTGAGGCAGAATTGAATGGGTTCGCCAATTACAGATCTCATGTTCAGCACATGGGTAAGTAGGGTTCCTAGACTCCGCGGATGGGTCGCTGACAATAGCCAGATGCTGTTCAGAACTTGTATGCGTACAATGGCCACATTTATAGGAGATTTGTTGAGACTTTAAAGGTATGTTTTGTTTTCGGTCGAAGCTTTGAAGCATTACCTCTTCTAACGTTCTATTCCAGGCTGCCATAGACCCTAATGGAATCCTATCGCCTGGTAAGCAGGGAATATGGCCCCTCAAGAGTTTGGTTTATTTACCATCTCGTGGGGCCTGAGCTGGGTGGTTTGCTGGAAATGGAGATACCATATATACAAGGCTTAACCATTCATACACAATACATATACAACATTCGAATAGACTATCTAAAAATCACCGCTGAGTTGGTTTCGCATACGTTTTGACAAGTCGAGCTGGCCTAGCTAGAGATCAAGCACAGCCAAACGTCTGATGCTCTCGTGCATATGGGTCACTTTCATTTATGGCATTTCAAGAATTTTAGACGCATAGGTGATGGTACGGCAAGCAGTATTCTTTAAACAGAGGCACAGTCCAAGTAAACAAATAGTTTTTTATGACTTTCTATTTCTCTATCTTCATATCTCAATAGGTGATAATACCATCAACTACTTTCACGTCATGGTCAAGCTTACCAGCTGACTTCACTGCCTCTGCATTCCGTAAGGCCCCAACCTCGGCTTCCGAAACAAGGGAAAAGTCATATCTCAACAGCTTCGTCGTTCCTGGTAATCCATATCTTTCTGAGAATCCCAGCACCTCCGATAGAGTTCCCAAATCCACAATGAGAGACTCCTTGACACCAAAGACGGCATCAGAGGTCTCATACGGGTCTCCGCGAATATAAAGTGCCCTGTATATGTCAGCATGATAATTCCGACTGGGTTCTTGGGTGTGACTTACGTTATTAGAGGGTCATATCCAGCCTTTTTGAATTTGAAGTGCATGTGACTTGGGCGGTAGATATGTCGGTTCAGAGCCTTCAGAAGATCTCCGACAGGGCCGTCGCCCGGGATTGGATAAGGAACAGGGACAATGGCCTTGAAATGAAACTTCCCTTCACTGTCGCTGTGTAATATAGCTCTGTTATCGAAGCCTTCCCGGTCTGCATACTGCACATCATAGAAACCCTTGGAGTCGGTCTCCCAGATATCAATCTCGACGCCTTCTAGTGGGTTACCCTGAGAGTCTCGTACGGTACACACAACCAAGAGTGGTTCTCCATCAGGATCATGAGAAATAGTGTCTCCGGAAGCAACGTTCTCAGCCCCGTGTGCATGGAAGGGGCCAAGAACAGTACCCTCGGTAGACGCAGGTGGCTTGGGGTGGTCAATTGAATCTACCAGAAGGGATAGTCCTAAGACATCAGAGAGAAGAATGAATTCTTGTCTGGTGTCGCTGCAAATCTTTCCAGTTCTGGTGAGAAACTGAACAGCTTTCTCCCACTCGGCGGTGCTAAGACGAGTCTCACGCGCAAAGTCATGGAGATGATGAACTAGTCTCTCAAAAAGAAAGCGTGTTCGGGGATCTTGGCAGTTGGAGTTGATAGCCACGACATTTTCGGTAATGTTTTCGGTTGTGAGATCTTTTAGAAGCGGGATGTCTGGATTAGTGTGCGACATGGTGGGCAGAGGTGATATGCGCGGGCGGACGATGAGTATGATTGGAAATGGAACTGTACAAGTATCAGGTGCCAGGCTAATCAATGAATGGATCTTTAAGATTGGCGGCACGGTGACCGATGTCTTTTTAGGACCGTTCCCACCGAGGAGTAGCTCTAAAGTGCCAACGACGGTGGGGCCAGTGGGCACGGAAAAGCCCGGTGGCTCGGTGGCTAGATGCTTCTGGCCGCTCAGGAACCGGAACCAAGATAAAGCAAAGATAATTACTTTGATGGCATATCAGGATACCGCTCTCAAGACTTGTTCAAAGAAAAGACACCCTTCTTCAAGATGGAGCCCTTCGTGTACAGGCCTCTCCCTCACAAGATCATCTTTGGACGAGGTTCAATCCATCAACTTCCGCAATGCCTTGAACAACTTGGGTTCCGGCGGGCACTCGTCCTATCGACTCCCTACCAAACCGACCAAGCAAAGCAAATCACCGATATTCTCGAGCCACACGTGGAAGCCAGTTGGATCTTCTCCGAGGCTACCATGCACACTCCCTTGGATATCACCGAGAAGGCCCTCGCATTTTGCCAGCAGAACGAGCCCGATGTTCTCGTCTCCATTGGGGGCGGCAGTACTACCGGACTCGGCAAGGCAATTAGCTTCCGAAAAGGGATATACCATATCTCCATTCCCACAACATACGCTGGTAGTGAGGTGACACCAATCCTCGGCGAGACCGTGGACGGTATCAAAACGACCAAGACGCAGATCGAAATCTTGCCCAAGACTGTTATATACGACGTCGACTTGACCCTCACGCTCCCTCTTCCCATGTCGCTCACCAGCATTATCAACGCTATCGCGCATGGTGTCGAGGCTCTCTACGCCCCCAACACAAACCCTATCGTTAGTCTCATGGCTGCTGAAGGTGTGAGATCTCTCGCGAACGGATCATACGAGTTACTCGACGATCCCGACTCCATCTTAGCTCGATCGATCTGCCAATACGGAGCTTGGCTCTGCGGAACTTGCCTAGGCAGCGTGGGAATGTCTCTGCACCACAAGCTTTGTCACACATTAGGTGGCTCTTTCAACCTGCCCCATGCCGAGACGCACACAATTGTTCTCCCGCACGCCTTGGCGTACAACGCTCCCAAGGTTCCCCAGGCTATGAAGGTCTTGGCTGGAGTGCTTCCAGATAGCCAGGGGGATGCTCTGCGCGGTCTGAACACGTTGCTTAACAAGCTTGGTGTTCCCCGAAGCTTGAAGTCTATTGGATTCAAGGAGGAAGATATCGACAAGGCGGCGGATATTGCCGTGAGTAGGTCTTATGCTAATCCGAGAGAGATTGACAGGGATCTCATCCGGGAGGTCATTAGGAGGGCGTGGGCTGGTGAGGACGCAAGGGCAGATTTGTAGTGCAGTCCTCACAAGAATCAATAACATATCATGCTCCCCTTAAACCTTTGTTTTGATTTGTGTGATATTCTGGTGTGACCTTTATGTGGCTTTGATATGACGGTATGCCTACAGGGTATTGGATTACTAGACTGATGCTCATTCCGCTTAGTCGAGCAACTATCGAGCAACGCAGCAAATCATGACTCCACTGCACATTCTAGGTCTCAACGTACGCTTGACGAACATTTAATCAGAAACTAAAAACTGATATTCAACATGTTTTCTATCTTGTTCAAAGTTGATCTCCACGGAACATGTCCAATATCCATAGTCATCTAGCAGTGTACGGCTGTCTTCGCGTCCTGCACAATTTCTATGACCATTCTCTACTCAAAATTTGGCTGCCTCTGTACAATCCTTCTTAATCAATGCCGCATGAGCCGCACTACGAACACTAATTCTAACCTCATAGGGCTTCTCTGTTCCGATCTCGAACGGCTTCCCAACTGGAATTGGATGCCCTGGAACTTGGTGGAAGTCAAAGCAGTAAAGTACGCGAGCGATCAGCAGGTGCAGGCTGTTGCTAGCTATGACCCATCCGGGACATACTCGACGCCCTAGTAAGATAATTTGTTAGTCGTATGATGATTGGATGCATGCATGGCTTGGCTCACCTGCTCCAAATGCCAAATGTCCCTTGATGGGCTTGTCAAGGTCCTCATTCATAAATCTCTCGGGCCAGAATGTTTCCGGATTCTCGTACTCGGAGGCATCCATGTGAACGCCCCAGCTATTCCAGATGACATTGGTTCCCGCTGGAATGTTGTATCCTTCAAAAGAATCATCCTCAATCAGGGAATGGGCAATTTCTGGAAAGGAAATGCTAAAGAATAGTTGTCAGCTATGTCACCAAAGAATTCACAATAGCGCTACAATGACTTCGCTTTACTTACTTCCAACGAAGAACTTCCTTGCCAATGGCTTTGATATAGGGCAGACTTGCAATGTCGCTCGCGACCGGAAGTCTCTGCGCATCTGCACCACATATATTGTCCAAGTCCTGACGCGCACGCTGTACAAAGTCGGGAAACAGCGCTGCCCCAGCCACAAGTTGGTTCAAAGCCACACGCGTGGTATCAGATCCCGCCTCAATTAGAGATCCAGCGAGGAAGACTGTTGACTCATAGTCAAGCACCTTATCTCTCCCAAGCCTTTTGAACTCTGAAACAAAACACGGTACGTTCTTGCCTTGCTTTTCTCGCGCGGCAAGACCTTCAAACTCTTCTGAAAAGTTTCTGTCTTGTGGTCAGTGGCCACCAGGTAAGATATCACGAGCATTGAAAACATACTTCTTGGATTGTTCAAAGACACTGTCACCCCACCACCTCCATGGCTGAATAGCTTTTGGGAGAGGAATGTATGCCAAGAAGGGAAATGAATCGATCAAGCTGGAGCCAGGTTCAAACATCTTCATGATTTCGTTATTCGTCTCAATGATCCTGTCAACGTTTGGGTCTCCCATCTTTGTCCTCCGCCCAAACACCATGCTCATTACAAGGGAGCTGGCATATCGGGCGTTTGCCTGATTCCAATGATCAGGCTCTGTGAGGTAGTCGTACAATAGTGTTCGTGACTCGACGTCCTGGAGAGGGGCAAAGACGTTGCGGTTTCCGGGCCCGATTATCTCGTGTATGAGCTTGCGCTCCCACTTCCAGAGGTTTCCGTATGGCATGAAGACGACGCGCTTTCCGCCGGAGGCAACGTCTCCAGGCATGGGCAGATTCTGCCGTGAGATGTAGCGTGCCCCGCGCTTGTCGAGCAGCTCATTGGCGACGCGCTGAGAGTTCATGAATATCCAGTAATTGGAGCCTACCTTGAGAGTGAACCTGGTGGAGAATGTTTCATAAGTGCTGGTCTTGGTGAGGCCCTGCTTGTGACACTTACATTTCGCCATATTTTCTAGCCAGCTTATGGAGATACAGACGCCGCTCAGCGGTATCGGTTGGGATCTGCAGCATGTTCCCGAACAGGGGCACGCCGGGCACGAGATTGGGAAATTTGTACTTTCGATGGAATCTGAGCCAGAGAACAGTACGATATAGGATCCATAGCAATACCAGCGCAATAGCAACTGGCACCACTTGGACATTTCGTCCAGCCAGCTTCATCGCGGTGTTTACTGTTGGCAATACAATTTGCAGATGTGCATTTGGAGGGTTCCAATGTGACTATATTTTGCCAAGCAAATATCATTGAAGAGAAAATGAAATACGAGACAGACAACTTATAACGACAATAACGGAACTACCAGGCGATGCCTTTCTAGCTTCTCATCACCCACCTACTACGATGCAGTTTGGTGGGCACACTCCCCACCGCATGCCTCCCCACCCTATGCTATCCACGTTTACACTCACACTTTACACCTCCAGCTACATTCGAGTGGCATAGCGCTCCATAGATGTCAAAAATGGCATGCATGGAAAGCATCGATCCTTGCCTGCGCAATCAGCTAATCGTTATAGCACTGCTTTGAGTCACCGGATTGGGCTAGGTTCTTGTTTGCTATCTCCGTGTACTCAGGCCTCGGTGGAGCGAGAGCAGCTTTCTTTCAGTATGTACGCATAGCCACCTGGAGCGACAGATGTAGCCATTCGGGTTTGGCCACCCTAGACGCGGGAAAAATTAAATATTAGATAGATACAACACACCTTGACCAACATTCCAACTCCGACAATTCTTTAGTTATTCTCATCCATCTATAGACAACAATGAGCTCAGGTGACAATGCAAAGGGTTGGTCAACCGTCCCACTAATCATCAATGGGAAAGATGTCATCTCGGAAACATCCTTTCCTGTAAACAGCCCTTCCAACTCTGAAAAGCTCTGGAGTAGTTCATCTGCTTCAATCAATGACGCAACCGGGGCTGTCGAGGCCGCCCAAGCGGCTTTCACATCGTGGTCTCAGACCAAGCCCAGTTTTAGACGGGACATCATGTTCCGGGCCGCAGATCTCTTTATCAGCAGAAAAGAGGAGTTGTTCGCCTACCAAGCCCAGGAGACGGGTGCAGGGCGGCAATTTATGGAGATCAACATCAACGCTACGGCGCAGATCCTGAGGGACATCGGAGGAAGAATCGAGGCGGCAGTTGAAGGTTCCGTTCCTGCGACGGCCGAGCAGGGGTCCCATGCCATTGTAGTCAAGGAGCCGTACGGCGTTGTTCTCGCAATTGCTCCGTGGTATGTAACTATTTACGCAAAACACTCGGACTCGGGCTGAGAACTGACGATCCTTTTTTTCTTTTCACCGCAGGAATGCCCCATACGTGCTCGGAGCACGATCAGTTGCGTTTGCCCTCGCAACGGGCAACACAACGGTTCTCAAAGGCTCCGAGCTGAGCCCGCGAGTTTTCTGGGCAATCGGCGATATTTTTCGACAGGCTGGCCTGCCAGACGGTTGCCTCAACGTCATTTATCACCAAACGGCTGATGCCGCTGCAGTGACAGAAGCCTTGATTGCGCATCCTGGTATCAAGAAGATCAATTTCACTGGCAGTACTCTCGTCGGAAGCATCATCGCCAGCTTGGCGGGAAAGCACGTCAAACCGCTTCTGCTTGAGCTGGGCGGGAAAGCGAGTGCCATCGTCCTCAAGGACGCCGACGTGAACAAGGCTGCGACAAGTTGCGCTGTCGGCGCGTTTATCCACGTGAGTTTGGCCCGTGATGCAATGTATTCGATTGATGCCAATAGTATCCAGGGCGGTCAGGTGTGCATGTCGACGGAACGCATCCTCGTGCACAGATCGATTAGTGACGAGTTCAGCGCTGCACTCAAAGAGACTACGGAGAGTCTTTTCGGGTCCGAGAAGCCGCCGTTCGTGCTAGTAAACCCAGCAGCTGTACAGAAAAACAAGGCTCTCGTCGCCGACGCGGTCACAAAGGGTGCAACGACCCTCCTGGGCGACGCCGATGCTGCGGAGGACCAGCCCACCAAGATGAGACCCGTCATCGTCTCCAACGTGTCCAAGGAAATGAACATCTACCACACCGAGTCCTTCGGGCCTACCGTATCCCTCATCATCTTTGACACGGAGGACGAGGCCCTCGCGATCGCCAATGACACCGACTACGGGCTCTCGGGGGCTGTATTCTCCGAGGACCTCAAGGCCGCTATGAGGGTCGCTAGGAAGTACGAATCTGGGGCGGTCCACATCAACTCCATGACCGTGCACGACGAGGCGTCGCTGGTGCACGGCGGGGCTAAGAAGAGTGGCTACGGGAGATTCAATGCTGCGCAAGGACTGGCTGAGTTTCTGAGGTACAAGACCATCACTTGGAGGGAGTGAGTCGCAGAGGTGTCCAATGATGTGAGTCGTGTTCATCAGCTTAAATGGCGGTATAGACAAATCTACACGTACTGCTATAGGGTATGTAGACACCGAGTAAAGCCCGAAGCCCATTCATTATCAATGCTGGCTGGCAGCATCACGAATTATGTGTTTAGAATATTACAAAGCTTTAGCAACGATAGGTAGAAGCAGAAACGGCCGTACAATGTTTCCGCGGGAATAAGCTGGTCTGATTAGCTATTAATCTTCTGAAGCTGGGGACATTACACACCAGACCATCCCCTGTAGACCCTAGTAAAGTGTTCCGCTTACATACCATACTTTCGCACCTATCTTTAGCTGAACACGCTCTACTCTAAACCCTGGAGTGTAGGCTAGCCTCGAGATCTTCCCCGCAATCTTATCCCCCACATTTTCGGACTGGATTTGTCAACCCCAGGATCAATCAATCATTCTTCCGTGTCGTCCATACCCGGGGGGCACGGCACTTGTGACTCCCTCCCTTCATCTCCCTCATACCCACTCTCCATTGTCTCACTGCAATGTCTTGTCAAACCAACACCTCTACGCAGCAAGCTACTCGTGAAAATGCAGACAAACCTTCTAACCGTCAAGGATGCGGCTTCTCCTGCGATCAATGCAACGCCAGTTTTAACCGCCTAGCTCATCTACGACGCCACGAGCTCACGCGCAAGTCGCTCCTCTGGCTATTTTTTGAAGAATTAGAAGCCACTGACTATCTGCAGATGGAAGCGAGAAACCGTACAACTGCATGTATTGCTCCCTGACATCTTCCAGAAAAGATGTCATCGTCCGGCATACCCGAAATTTCCATCACGGCCTCGGCAACAGAAAGTCCTCTGGCTTTCGAGGCAGGCGTCGCAACAATTCCCACCCTGGAGCTTCTCGTCCGAGAGGATCCAAGAACGGCTCTGCGCGAGCATCACCTGCCACGACGACGGCCCGAGGACAACAAGATCGTCATTCAGAAGGAGTCAACGACGCAATCCAGGAGCGCGATGAGTCTCTGGCAAACAATGAGGTAGATGGATCTCAAAGCAGCCAGGCTAATTCGCTGGACATGGCCATGCCCTCACAGCCCGACATGTTCCCTGCCTATCTCCCAGGGAGTCCCCTAGAATTCAACGCTTCATTCATGGACCCCGACCTCATCAATCCCAATCTTTCCGCCATGTTCGATCTCGACGCGCTTCTGGCGGATGCCCAAGGACTTTTTGGCGAAGTACCAAGCTGCAATCCCCCGGAACTACCGATACTAGCCTTGGAGCCACCGATACGCAACACGCCAACTGCTCTCGGTCAGACAGACAAACCTTGTACCCCGCGCAACCTCGTCCCCAACGACAATAAATGTGAGAATGCTTGGGCCAACCTCACAAAATACCCGGCCCACATACTCGCTTCGCTTCGCTTTCCTTCCAAATATGCCGTGGGGCGGTTTGTCAAGGCCTTTTTTAAGCATATTGCTCCTCATATACCCATCATCCATGAGCCGACCTTTGACATCGCCACAACGCCATGTAAGTAGTATTATGCCATTACAGGCAGTGCAATAGAAGTTCTGAAACAAAATTTGGCATAGCTCCCCTCCTGCTTGCTGTAATGGCCTGCAGCGCCGTATATCTCGGTGAACACTCAAGGGCTACATCAATGCATACCATCTCCGTGCAGCTTGTTTTCGAGGTAGTACAGTCATTCCGAGCACTTGGATGATAAATTTTGTTGACAGAAGAACCAGCATGAACGGATGATTGCATTCAGCAAGGCCGACCCCGAGACTCTGACGTGGATGCTGCAGACGTATTTGCTCCTCGCTTATTTTGAGATTCACTGCGGCTCGGAAGGCAAGAGAGCACACGCGTTTCCTCACTGCGTCAAGGTTAATTCCAACGTCAACTCATCTAGTATGGCTATGGCTAACTTTTACGTTTTCAGCTTACACAGGAAGCACTTAGCGAACTACAAACGTGTCCGCCCACCACGTATAAGGATTGGGTGCGCTGGGAGAGTCTAAATAGGTACTTATTCTCACACCATGCACGCGTTATAATTGCTCACACTATACGAGGTGTATCTCATCTACGATACTCATAGGTGGCACTGTCTGCTCAAAGGAACAGGAAGCATGGATTCCAACACCTATGGTCGAAGCCAGATTCGCCCTTCCGTCAAGCAACGCAGAGTGGCTAAAGGAAGAGACCAGCTGGAGCACCCCAACCGAAGTATTATACAGTAACGATGCACTGGACAGCATCATCGGAGGCCAACCACCGTCCATGCCAGTCAGCGAATTCGGTCTCGTAACCATCGTGTCTGCTCTTCTCTACAGGATATGCTCATTTGAGCTACTAACAGGCTCACGCGACGGGGAGCTCTACGCTAAATTTGGCAAGAAAATGGAACAGTCATTGCAGGTGCTAGATGCAATTCTCAAAGCTCGTACGATCCCATACGATGGCGGACTGGCCCCGAATCCCATCGTTCACTGCGCCAGATCACTACTGAACTCGGCTTTTTACCATCTTCACGCTAGCGTTCCGCTGTCTATTATGAAGAAGATACTCTGGTCGCCTGCGAGTCTCGATGATCCTGAGATCGTGCATCTTTTAAACGAGGCAATCTCACCTGAACTCTACCAGGCACTCTTCAATGCAGCAGACCAGCTAAGATTCGACTGCCGCGTGGGTCTAACTTACATTAAAAAAATAGCGCCCATAATATTCGGGCCCGAAAGCGCGGTCGGCGCTTTAGAGGGCTGTAAGTTTTGAGAATTCAGTGCTCAACCTTTGTTTAGTAGCTAACTTGTAGACAGGCCTGCTTCTTTGCTGGTACCTTCAATTCGCGAAATCTCGTCTTTCACACGTCGAATCACGCGATATTCTCAACGCTTTGATAAATGAGAGCTTTGCAGAAGTTACGGACCTGCAATTGGGGGATTATGGTCTACAATCAGTCTTACCGCTTGCCGTATCAGCAGAGCTTCTCTCGGATGGCTCAATGTGGAAGTGTAAGCTCAAGTCTCTGTACTCAATGATCTTGAGAAGATGCTAATATGTGCAGGGCCTTCTTCTGTGTCGCAAAAGCTGAAATCCTTAATTAAGAAATTGGAGGATTCGGACACCACCATACACGTTGCAACAGCCTACCCACCATAGCGACAAACATTGCTACAGTACTCCGTGTATCTAATGCTAATGTAACATAAAATATTCTTAATTAGTTGGAAGTCTTAGTTCATTCCGACTCATTCCGTATTCGAGGGAGTCAATGTAGCATGAAGTCTTTTCGGGTCTAAAGTCGATAAGGTATTTTTGAGATGTTAATAGCAAGCACTCGATATCTTATACATATCATCATATCTTTTCTCTCTCATTTCCGTGCACAAAATTCTTTTTATTGCCCTCATCGTGAGAAGGTGGGCGGGTATGAGTGGGTAGCTTCTGGGTGGGACACCAGTGAGTGGTACACAACCGAATGATTGCCATTCTTGTTTGCCACCTATTTTGTATTCATTGATCTTCGACAGGCCAACAGAATCTCGCCTTTCTGACGTAACTTTCTTTCGGACGTAGAACAAAACTGTTCCTAGCAGAGAAGGCTATAACTAATGCTTTCTGCAGATTTGAACACCAACACAATGACGACCCGCAAGGAATACGTCTTCAAATCCATCAAGGGAATCCCGGTAGCCGCAGACGTATACTTCAGAAAGACCACGACCGCTTCGAAGCTCCCAATAGGTACGCAAAATACCCAGTCCTCGTCCTCTCTGGCTAAGCATCTGACGCGTTGAGATACAGCACTACATTTCCATGGCGGAAATTTTACCGTCGGCTCGAAACAAATGCTCCTGCGAGAGCAGTCCGAAAAGCTCTTGGACCTAGGCTTCGTGGTTGTATCCGCCAACTATCGACTGGCTCCCACGGTCACAGTCTTTGAAGGACCGGTCAAAGATGCACTGGATGCATACGAATGGTCGCGGACAGAATTACCCCGACTGCTCCTCGAAGATGCTCATGTAAAAGCGGATGGCTCTCGGATTGTAACACTAGGTCATTCTTGCGGTGGCACCTTGGCCCTTCTGACTGTGAGCAGGCACCATAATTTCTGACACCGGTATGAAATGCTAATACGAGGACCGTCTAGGCTAGTTCGCCCCAACCGCCTCGTGCAATTCTCGACATTTACGGGATCAAGTACCTAACAGACTCGACCTTCCATACCCCCTTACCTGCACCTCCAGGTGCTCCTCAGGTTGATGAAGATTTCACGAGCAAGATTTGGAAAGATGACCCTCCTCCCACCTCAGCACCCCCTCCGGTAGGACCGAAAGGGCCTGACTTGAGCAACTATCGTGTTTCTTGGATGTTTGATCAGCTCGGAAAAGGAACACAGTTGAAGACGGTTGTAGGAGATGGCGACTATGATCGCGTTGACCCCGTTTCGCAGTTCTCCAAGGGTAACTTCCCTCCCACCTTTTTCATCCACGGCGCCGCAGACAAGCTGGTGCCGGCAAGACTGTCTCAGCAGGCATATGAAGAACTCAAGAGTCATGGTACCGAGACGGAATTGGTCTTGGTGGAGGGAGGACAGCACGGCTTTGATGAAATTGGACAGCCTCCGAATGCACTTGAACTTTTGGAAAAGGGCTTTGAGTTCCTCAAGGCCCATGTCTGAGAATAGATCTGAATAGGCACTAGATTGTTTTAATTTGACTATATGTGCCTTGTGTAACTGTTTATACATGCATTGCGGCAGCCTGAGCTAAGCAGATTGATTCCATACCTAATACATGTCCGTTTGAAAGGCTGCTGGCTTTCGTGATACCTCATTACTGGGCATAATTGAGTAAAATGGGTGACCTTGCCTGGTATTTAGTGGTGTGAGGTAGTACTTTTTGTGTTGGACGGGGCAGGTGGATCGACCGACGACAACTTGATTACCCACCGTAAGTGGGAAGTACGATTTACGTAGCGCATCTTTCAGCCGCCTGCAAGTACCAAGCCATCCATTCTTTTGAATATTGAAACTGTTTATCATAAAAGCTAATAGGCTAGACCACCCCCAGAGCCTCAAATTCTCATCACTGCCGTTACAATCACAATGGATTCGCCTGCCAAGCCCAAACGCACAAGAGTCAACAAACACAAGCGCGTCTCAAGAGCCTGCAATTACTGCCGTGCTCGTAAACACAGATGCGATGGCAGCCACCCAACCTGCTCACGGTGCTCTGCCATCCACTACCCATGCAGCTACGGCCCCGACTCCAAGAAGCGTGGGTTGACGACGGGATATGTGAGGGCTCTGGAACTACTTTGGGCACTGGTCTTCACCGTCGTTCCTAATAGCAAGGCTGTGGTCCAAGAGCTCTTGCCAGATATTCAGTTTGCCCTAGATTCGCGATCCAGATTGGTTTTGAACAGCAGGCTTGTCAGAGATTACGAGACACTTAGACAAGCTTGGGACGGTAGTAACATCCAAGAAGAATTGGATCAGCTGTTGTCGAATATCCAGCAAGGGGACGACTCCGGTGTAAAGCTTGCGGCTTCCGTCAAGGGTGAAGCCTCGACCCCCGAACCCGTCCCTCCTATCAAGGCATTTGAGGCTGTACAGACTTCAACGCCAGCCAATGACCCCATGGATACCAACATGGGCAATACGCCTTCCACTCATCACGCGTCAGTGCTCCAACCGGTTCCATGGAACGACGTATCATCCCCCGCGTCTGCTCAGCAGGTACGGCGCTTAATTGATATATACTTTGCCCATACCAACTGTTGGCTCCCGATGGTCCAAAAGCACAAGATGCTGGAGTTGTTGTATTCGCCGTCACGAGATGATCGGGCAGAAGAGGGGAATATGGCCACTCTATGGGCTATTGTTGCTTATGCTTCACTTCAAGATACCCGTAACCATACTGGAGCGTTCGATGGTCTATCTGCTCTTCCTACTCCCAACATAATCTATTCGAAGGCGAGACAACGGATACCTGACGAAGGTGTGCAACTTCCAGGCTACGTTCAAGCTTTGCTTATCCTGGGCCTTTTCAAGATGGATCAGGAAGATCTTGTGTCTTCATGGCACTTAATTGGCCAAGCAGTGAGGATTTGTCTTCATCTTGGTACCGCGACTTCTACCAGCAACGGCTCCAATGCCGCAAATGTCGATGATGATGATCAGAAGCGGCTTCTCCTAAGTTGCTTTATACTTGATACTCTCGTATCATGTCGTTTGCGCAAGCCGCCCCATCTCAGGACAGGAGATTTATGTTTCTCCCCGAAGCTCGCAGAAACAGGTCCGAATGAATGGGAACCGCAGAACGTAACCCCTACAACTTTGGGCAACACCAACTCCATGCACCAGCCTCCGCGGGTGTTGAGTATCTTCAACTGCTACGTCAGCTTAATATGCATCCTAAACGATGCGATGTCGAATCAACAATCTTCAACCAGGCCTTGCACCAAAAGCCTACTGGCATTGAATCACTGGTATGATGGCCTTCCACAGCATTGTCAGATTTCACCATTGCCTGGCAAGGTTCAGTCGGGAACTGCACCTCACCTGACACCGCAACTGTACAACCTTCACCTCGCCTTCGCGAGCACTGATATGCACCTCAGGTCACATCTTGCTGCCACAAACGGACTACCGAGGACACAAACTACAGGATTAGCAGGCTTGTCCATGGGATATCTCATGGCAGCTTTTGTGAAGGAGTTTGGTGTAGCTAACATGCCTGCTATATTCAAGATTTACCAAGACCTTGGACGCAGAAGAGTCTTGAGACCTGTGCGGCAGGACCCTTCTGTTGATCTACTGGTCGCGAGTGAGCCTCCTCCTAATTTACTTCCGACGCCTCCGGAGGTCTGTGAAACGGGCCCTGTTGGTACTAATAGGCTAGAACGGCCTTCAGCCGTGTCATTGACTCGCCAAATTGAGGGTAGGTCAACGACCTTTCCTTTCAAGGTGTTGCTGACAAAAGACCCAAATAGATTCTATTACTCAATCTCATGCACCGACATCAGTTGAAAGTTTGGAGGAATACGATATAGAAACCTGGGGCAAGATATTTGGTACAGGAGAGTTGGGCGAAACAGGCATACCAACCCAGCAGGACATGCAGAGTCTAGACTACTTGAATGGGATGGCATGGTAATATAAGGACATTTAAAGACTGAGAACTGATTTCACTGCTCACATCACGCGCCTCGCACGAACTGATTTATTTCATCTTTTTTTTTATCGGGTTCTTCTCTTCTCATCAAGATCGTAACTACTTCTGGACAAGTTCTCTTGACGGTTTCCGTAACATTCATGTACAATCACTATGTCTATGTATTATTTGACGAAATACGGCGTGCCTTGGAACTCCCGCCACTCTGTTTGGTTTTGCCCACTCTACAGTTTTCGAGGTGACCAAATATGCTCCCAAAGTGGTGCTAGACATCAATTACGTGGAGGTTTGATGGGTTGTATGGGTGGAGTGGTGTCATCGGGTGGGAATGAACTCCACCCGCTCTTGTGCGAGGCTGGCTCGAAAGTCTTGGTAGTCGCTGATGAGGCAGCTGGCTTGTCGCTTATTGGGACTAGCTAAGCATTTGTATTTAGCTACCAACCGCAGCTTTCCCAAAGCCTCCCTTCTCTCCAATCAATCTTATTTCTCAATCCCATTTCACCACTCCCAGCATGAGTCCCAGCGTTCCTACAACTACTACGAATCGTGCCTTGTGGCTCTCATCATTCGACAAACCTCTGGAGCTCGTTGAACTTCCCGTCCCTGAGGCAACAGCTGGCTCTGCTGTCGTCCAAATTCTAAACACAGTGGTATTCCCTTATGCTGAAGATATTCACCAAGGCAAGCTGCCTGTCTTCAACCTGAGTCTTCCCCTGGTGCCGCATCCAAGCCATATCGGCCGGGTACACGCCGTCGGATCAGATGCCATACTTGCCAAACCTGGTGATCTGGTCTTTTTCTCGGCCGCCATCTATGCGCGAGACGATCCTAGCGTGAATATCATCCAAGGCCATCACGGTGGCGAGGGCACGAAAGGCCGTAAGCTCATGCAGGGAGAATGGCGGGACGGTGCCCTCCAACAGTATCAAAAGGTCCCCCTCGAGAATATCTTTGTGTTGGACGAGAATAAACTATGCAAGCAGCTTGGATACACGCCTGCGGACCTTCACGAGATCTCCTTCTACAGCATCTCTGCTGGCGCTTTATTCGAGGCTGCCAATCTGCTTGCAGGCGAGACGATTGTACTTGGGCCAGCCACTGGAACCTATGGAGGTATTACCTCTGACATGGCACTGGCTCTGGGCGCCAACGTCATTGCCATTGGTCGCAGTGAGACAAAGCTCGCATACCTGAAACATCAGCTTGGGAACCACGAGCGATTCAGCTATGTTGTCATGACTGGAGATGACGAGGTGGACGCGGCCGCAATCCGAAAGGCAAGCCCTGATGGGCGCGGCGTCGAAGTATACAACGATTGGTCATCAGGCAGCTTGAACGGCTCTCCGTACTTCTCGGCCGCTATCCAAGCCGTGCTTCCAGAAGGGAGAGTTGTCCTTAGCGGGGCGCCATCTGGGTCTATCTCAGTTCCGTACACACTCGTGATGCATAAAAACATCAAGATTATTGGTAAGGTCATGGTATCACGAGGAGGAATTGAGTTGACCATCAAGATGGTGAATTCGGGGGTTCTCAAGCTGGGCAAGCGTGGGGGTTCGAGCCACAAGGTGTATGGCCTGGAGGAGCACCACGAGGCTTTCGAGGATGCGAAGCAGAACAGTGGCTTCAGAGTCTACACAGACATTGCTCCTAACTCGTGGTAGAATTGGGAAAACTTGGCGGTCGTGACTAATCATGATATAGTCAGATAGATGTATTGCTGTCAATGAACGTCACTTATCAAGTTAGAGAATGCAATCGTGATGGTAGCATATGAATGCTATGGAATAACAAGCGTGTTGAATCATTGTGGTGCCACCCGAAGAGGCTGCATTAGTGACTCGTGAGTGGGTGCTAAACCAGATCCATTGCCTATGTTTTGGTGGGGATGCCTGTTGAGAGGGATGTGTGTGNNTGCCTCAGGCACCTTCAACAATGCCCACCGGCACAAAGATTTAGAAACCCCACACGGGAAAATGCCAGGGCTTCGACTAAACTTGATAAAGTGCAATCTTGACCAGATTGGCATTTTATTCGGTATCTCTAGTTGGTCAATTCTCAACAAGTGACTAGCCATCTTGTTGTGCTTTCGACTCAGCGTCCACATTAAGCAAAATGCCGTGCACTGACTGTTACACAGGACATGACCATCCTGGCCCTGTTTACGGCCGTGAGGCCAAACTTCATGGTCATGATGTGTACGTTACAGAACCTCAGACCAAAAAAGTTTCGACAAAGGGACTGATAGTCATTATGTCGGATGCGTTTGGGTGGAACACAACCAATCTACGCGGTGTGGCAGACAGATATGCAGAGCGGACTGGCTGCAGAGTCTATATTCCTGATTTCATGCATGGTGAGTTCATAGGTTCTATCCACATCCTCGGTACATGGAGGCTAATGTGATTATTTTCAGGCACCGCTGCGCCCGCATCCATCAAAGCCGTCATTGACAGTGTTCTCAATGATGGAGGTTTCTGGGGATGGCTAGTAAAACCGTAAGTTAAACATGTACCAAGCGACACTGTTCTCCCCAACTCAAAGAATCAATCAGATGGAACTTATTAAAG
>JABEEM010001754.1:0-13687 GCA_013363185.1 Fusarium secorum | reverse complement strand
GTGCCGCTCAAAGAGATAGGCCCTTACCTTCGTGACACACTGCCTATCAAGATCTCGATTATTTCTTCGAGAATGGAATTCTAATCAATCAGCGTAATACCAAACTGGATGTTGTCATACGGGTTTATTAGTTGAAAGACTTTACCAAGGAGGGCTGTACCCTTTGGCAAACATTTCTATCCATGCAATTTTGGGTTTGGTGCAGTTTCAAAGATGGACTTATGTAGCAATGGCGACGGACCGGACCGAAGAAGCTGGAACTCTACATCATCTACGGAACAAAGAGATTGTTTACTCGTCTTTCGAAGTCTCCAGAGATACCACTCGCTGGCACGGTGGACCAAGTTCCTACTCCTTGCTGCCAGTCAAGCATGAGTGAACATTCAAAGCCAAACATCAAGATTTGTTACCATCTCTAGAAAACGGGACGTTTAGCGACAGTAACGCTAAACTGTTTCCGGGATGGGGTTAGACTGATATCTGTCTCTACTCGATGTAATTAACAAAAGTGTCAGTACGTTAACAACAGTCCCCACATGTGTCGTCACGCCAACCAACCAATCCAATAATAACCGCCCCGCCCCAGTTAATCCTGGACTAAAATCCCTATCAACAAACCACCATTTCATTCCGACCCTAACACAACAACACAAGCATTCTTTTGTATACCCAGCATGCGCATCGAAGATATCCGTACGTGGATCAGTAAACTTGATCCTCTGAGCCCTCCCACTACTTTCAACGAGCACGGATTTGTCGACATTGACATTTGCGGCACTTCGAACGAACCTAAGAGGAGGCTCAGCAGCGATTCAATGGAGAGTCCTTCGAAACGAAAGCGGACGGAAGACCGCCAACATGATCCTGATAGAACACCACAAGCACCAGTTTCCAATAACGCAGGCGATATCTTCGATCATCCGCCTCCCTCGTTCAATGTCGCTGGCTCCACCGTCGACTCGACAGATGCTACAAGCATTTTCACAAAAGACCTTAACTACCGACCGCATCTCCCTTTCAGACAGGCATCCCGGACACGAAACCAACGAAGTCCCTCGCCATCAAAACAATACAGGAAACGAAGCGATCTGCATCGACTTGACCACCCAATAAGGTTCAGCATGGAGTCCGATCTAAGAAAAGCACTTCCCTCTGATGCTCATGATCTGTACGATGCATTACAAGAGGTGCAATGGGGGTCTGAGATTCTCCCACACGCCCTGAAAGACAAGCCAACTGTGAGAATTCCCAATGCTCGTCGTGCTATGTGGCAGCCTGCGGGCGAAACCTTGGGTGAGAAGGCACTTGAATCCCTTGTTGAGAAACACTCCCGCTTTGAGGACATAGTCAAGCGCACGAAGCAATCGACTGAATGGGGTCGCTCCGAAGCTGCCTGGAATTCCCATATTCACTACCCAATCCTTCACATGCTTACCGAGACCCCGTCCGTCATGCCGGAGGACATAACATCAGCCCGCATCGTGCCAAGATTTCGCCCATGTTTCATTACTGCCGACGACGACGTCGAGAGTACATCGTCGACGAGTAGCCGCAATACCAGTGGCACAAGTAACACGTCGGTATCACGGGCCCACACGACAAAGTCAGTGCATAAGATGGTTGACTTTGCACTCGCTCTCGAACCGGATGAACAACTCGCTACTATTATTAAGCAGTACACGAATCCTATAGCTGACGGAACAGTCAACCAGACAGCGTACGGGCCACTCAAAAATCGTCCTGCGCCCGTATTCATCGAGACCAAAACATCGGCTGGCAATCTCGAGACCTCCGGGGTTCAGCTTGGGGTCTGGGTCGCAGCATGGCACGAGAGTCTGCGCAGCATCATGAGGCGCGGTGGGGCGGCCGAGCGCATCATTACAATTCCTCTCATTCAGGTTTCAGCAGGTTCCTGGACGATCATGTTTGCGGTGGATGGTGGAAATGAAGTCGTGAGTTGTCTCCCCCGTCTTTCTGTCCTTCTGGTCAGTTCAACTAACCTTCGTTAGCAAATTCTTTATGCCGAGCAGGCTATCATTGGCAACAGCGGTTCGTTGACGGGTATGTATCAGCTTCAAACTGCATTCAAGGCGATTGTCAAGTGGATGGAGGGGCCGTTCAAGACGTGGATTACCGAAGTTCTTACACGGGCGTTGGCGCAGCCATGAGTTACAGTCACGGCGTAAAGAGGAGTGTTTTGATTTTAAATTTGTTATGATATATACCCTACTGTCTAAAGGATTGTCTGAATCACACCGCAGTTCCCGGACCCGTTGTTCCCTTCGCCGATGGGAATCTACAATGATTTCTCCTTTAGTCCACGTTGGTAAAGGAAAAGGCATTCTACTACATTGCAGGTAATGGCTGTAGTGGAGCTCCCCGTCTCGCTTCATTATAAATACCGACGAGTTGCCTCATGTATGTTGGCCATCTTCTCAACCAACATGGCCGAAGTCTCCTCGGCCCATTGCTGCCTGACACTTAAACTTGCGACCACGCTAAAAGCAAGCATCCGCTTTGCCCACCGAATCGCCCATTTCAGTCGTCAAGTTGAAACCATGGACAGCTGGAAACGCAGTTTAGGGTTAGTGTCGAGAGGGGGCTCGCCGTAGATGGAACTCTGTCTAGTCTTTCGAACCGAGGCAGCGAGAAATGGCAATGCCTTCCCAATAGAAGCAGCTTGTAGAGCGCCTGTAGCAAGGCGCTGAAGCAAAGGGTCGCCCATGATCTTGACGTCTACGGCCCTTCTCGCCGTGACTCTTCGCTTGGCGAGTCTTCGTCACAACATACCAACTCCACCATGGGAGACCGATATGAGTTTTAGGTATGTCTGGAGAAGGAGATCGAGATGGATTAATATCTGGACGTGCGGGTCTGAGTTTGGGGCTTCTAGGATCCATATCATGCGGACCTTCTGTATCCTTTGTCGGGTGGGCACGACTCAAAGTCAGTAACAGTACATGCAAGCAAGTCGAGGTAGTCAACATGCGGGTATATGTTTGTATTTCGACGTTTACTTCTTTTTGTAGATCAACAAGGGTAGTTGGGACGGCTAGTGGAGATGCTGTGATTTCAGCACTCAATAGCTACCGAGTCAAGTCGACAACGCATTGCGACGCAAGCGCGATACGCTGTTGGCGTGAAGAAACAGCGGCGATGATAGTGTATTCACCACCGCACTACAGTTCGTAGCATTTAGGAGGCTCTACCCGCTCGATAGGCGAGAGAAGTTACAAGTAGGGATTGGGGTCTTGTTGCGTTCGAGGAATTTGTATCAATTCACCTGTATTTCATTGCGATCAGTTGGCGAAGAATCTGAGATTCCGCTGGATCTGTTGTTCATGTTTTGTGGGTCGTAGCCACATCTCCCTTCAAGCTTAACCTGTACTACAATAGTATGGTCGACAGTCCAGCTAATGAGATCTATTCTAGCTCACATTGGGGAATCGAGATCTTTTGTGCGAACTCCTTGTTCTACCTCTGAATGTTCGTGACATAAGAATCCCTCAGACCTCCCTAGAAGAGGATATATGTAATCTATATTTGGATCGAAGAATCGCTGGAAAAGTGAAGGGCTGCTAAATTGACTGAGGAGAAATGCACGGAGTCTCATCCGAAGGGTCTAGGGTAGGGCATTTCAGGGAAGACCGATGTTCCGTGTCACACGAATCTCCTTTTGACGATGCAAAAGTAAGCTCCATCTACCAAACCTGCCATGACCCGGGCTGTCGGTGGCGGCACCATTTCTGTAGGAACACATTGGCAAAAAATCCGTAAGTCTTCGACCGAGATGCCATGATGATAGCGGCAAATCGAGATGGGCTCATGCTGCGAAACTCATCAACTGCTTATAGGAGTCCACAGATGGAGCGAGGCTGGACAACCCATTTTATTGTTCGGGTAGCTCATACTGGCCTTTGCACATCATTACGCAGTGACACTTCCAGTCATCGCCATGGAGATAATCGCAAACATGTCGATTCAAAATTGTAAATTACATCCAACAAGCAACTTCAAAAGCAAGTAAACTAGAAACACCACTCTATGGTCCGCGACTACGCATCGCCCGGGTCGATCGATATTGTAGTTTGGGAAGTTCCATTTCGACATCGATGCCCTCATCGGCTTCCATGATATTCGGATCCACAGCCATAAGTGCCATGGGATCTGCTGTGATAATAGGTTCAGCAGCTTCTAGCATTGCCGGGTTCAGCTTATTCTCCTCCATGGTGGGTGTTGAGCTGCCTTGGCCGCGGCTGTTGCGGCGCATACTTATGGGTCGCCGTGTTCGGACTTTGCCCATCTCGCCTGTTTCCTTTGCTAATTCAGGCTCTTCACGCTCAACGCGCTCCATCTCCGTCTTGGCCATCTCGAGAATCTCGGTCAGTCGTTTTTGCACCTTGCTGATCTCGTCGTTGCAGTCGCCATCGCGAAGGAACTGATGAGCACCATGCTCACACATGCTCTGCACGAACTCGAGGCCCTTGTCTAGCTTATCGTATACATCTGGTGGTTGGTCGCCAGCACCGGGTCGGGATATTGACATAGGACCGAATCGCCTGCTACTCATGTATCGTAGAGAAGGGAGAGCGTCATCAATACTTCCACCCTCTGATACGTCTTGCTCCGCAAGCTTCTTGATCTGGGCAACTCTCGCGGCCATCTTGGCTTTGCGCATCAGGTTTCGACTTGACGAGACAAACCTCACAAGATCGTCAAAGAAGCTCTGAACATAGCTATCATAATAGACAATGATCATGCTCCGTGTTCGATAGGCGGCAGGGGCGTCTTCATTGGACATCATGGATGGCGACTTGGGCTTCTTCCTGACCTTAGCTCGTGCTCTAGCTTGTGCAGCTTTGATGATCTCTTGTTGCTGACGAATGGAGCCAGGGCTTGGGGTATGCACCTTAGGTGTCTCGGGCTTGACTGGTGTCTGGGCTGTGTTTCCGCCTGCGCCATCTTCGGAGATGTCCTCGTTCGCTGGAGCCTCGGTATGGAACATTGGGGGCTCGTCTTTAGGTTTGAGTGACTCGGTCGAGCCTTTGTTGCGAAGCGACTTTGTCTCTGCACTTTTGCCCTCTGCGGCAGCAACAGCGGCCAACTCGGCCTGGCGTCGGTCAATCTGGCCGCTGAGGTCGTCGAGTCGCTGCAACCAGTCTGGGACGTTGTTGACGAGATTCTTAAGCGCATCCATGGCCATGACGGTGTAAAACAGGAATACAGGGAGAAGTGGAAAAGGAATAAGATGACAAGTTCAACGTGGCGCGGATATTCGAAAAGAAACGTAGACAATTGAGTTGAAGAGTAAATAATTTTCAACCTTATCAACAAGATAGAGAAATGGAGGAAGAATTGATTATTGATTTCATCGTGACTAGTCCATTCTTTAAATGTCTTGGAGGAACGCAAGGAGTCTCCTGTCCCCTACCGAGCGTCCTGCGCAACACTTTCGCGGACAGCGCGGTCACCCTTGTCAAGCCCAAGCCACTACTCGGTGGAGTTGTCTCATCTCCCACCCGCTATACTCCCCGAAAACAGGGAAGCTTGTCTTTGCGTAGTCGTGTTGGTGCTGGGGTTTTTTGAAGGGTCGTAATGACTAGGGTACCCCCGTCACATCGTCACGCTACTCTTTTTCTACGCGCGACATGGGCCAGGGGACACGGAAGTAATCCACCCAACGCTTGTACCTGCGGGTCTCATTTTGCACTGGCAGTCAATTGTGCATATGCAACGCGCCTCTCTCGTGCAGCCCAGGTACAGACCTCCGCTTGGCCGCGAAGTTGATCAGCGTTTCCAACAGAGGCCGGAACCCAGCTCTTTTGGGCTTTTACGATCGCAAGTCATCTCCGGTACGGATGATAGTAGACGCGGTCAATTGTTATCGCACAACGACAATCAAGGAACTAGCATATGGAGAAATTCTGCGTCTTTAGAGAACAACATGACCGGACCGCACGGATAAAGGCCCGGCGCAACACGCCATGCGATAAGCCACGTGTCAAGGCAAGTCCATGTACCAAGTCTCGAACGTTGTGGCCCGGCCGCTGGACCGCGGGATCTCGCAGCGCGGCCATCAAGCTCGCCCCAAGAGGCGTGAGCCGTTACTTAGTCTTTCCCAATCTACTTCGCAGCTGGACTACGCCATGGTG
The DNA here is from genome assembly GCA_013363185.1 of Fusarium secorum. Lineage (NCBI taxonomy): Eukaryota > Fungi > Ascomycota > Sordariomycetes > Hypocreales > Nectriaceae > Fusarium > Fusarium secorum. The sequence continues at coordinate 7,535 of JABEEM010001754.1, read as the reverse complement.
TTTTTGATCCACCTTGCAATTGGCATGCTAACTAAAGACGGCCAATCCTTTCAGACGTAATAGTATGTTGGCAACAACCTCGGTGACTGAAGTCAAGGCGGCTCATCCAGGCATCGCCGTAGCCAGCGTTCCCTTGGAGGATTTGGGTTCGCCTGTTTACTTGCTCCGACAGCGTGCTTCTTTGACCAAACTATTCTGTGTTCAACTTTAAATCGATAGCCTGACAAGTTACAAGACAAACGAGATCTCACTTGGAGCTGGTCTGACGTGCACTTCAGCTGTACCATGCTAGTCCGACCCGTCTACCGCCGCCGATCATTCAACAGTTGAAGCACAGCTCTCGACATCCTACAAACTCTCCGCATTGTCACGAGCGCTACTGCTTCAACTGGCTGAAGAGACAGTACAGCATGCCAAAATCGAGCAGAGGAACTCGTCAGGCAGTGTAGGGTACCTCACTGGCATCTCGTTACTTTACTGCAATGATGGGTTAGTCACTCATGTAGTCTTCCTCGTCGCACACAATGCCTGTGCGAGTAAACAAAGAAATGAAATCATATTCTAGACCCACCTGGCCAAGGGATTGCAGCCTGTGATCATGCTCCTCTCTCATACGGTATATTTGACCAAGTACTTCTTGCATCTCGGCACACGTTCGCTCGATGGTCGCATTTCGGTTGCCCTCCCTCTGCCAGCGCTGAACGTCGCGATACATCTTGTCGTACCGGCGCTGCTTCTTCTCCATATCCTGGCAGAGTTTGCAGCTATCTCTCTTGGTCCTGGTTTCGTAGACAAGCTTCAGGCCGCACGTCTCGCCCATCCGGTATTCTTTGTTGCACTGTTGACGGAAGTGGCCCCAACGCCAGTAGCCGCAGAACCAGCGCGTTTGATCAAAGTAGCACATCACCGAACGGTTTTTGGGTGATAAAAGAGTTTCAGTGGCGAGTGTTCGAGACGGAAAGGGCAAGGTAGCGCAAGTCCACGACGGCCTGGGCAAAAACTGCGTTGCAAGACGACAAATTGAGGTATACAACAACTGGTGTACTATGCTCAACTCGAGGACAATCAACATTGAACTTTCAGGTAAAAAGATGGATGATCTGTCGGAGTTGTAATGGAATGACGTGAGGCTGAAAGGATAACAAAAACAAGACACTGATGCCAAGAGTTCTGCCCATCGGTTTCGTGGCACAACAGCGAATTGGGTCAAACGGTTGGCTTTGAACTGTTGGTTGGGAGATGAACCACCAAGGTTGGGAGGGTCGGATTGACCGAAATTTTTCTAATTGCGTATCCGGTATGCCGCTGCGCAAATAAATCTCCCCTGGCTACTGTCCGGGCCCATCATGCACGCTCATCTCTGCCTCTTCCCTCCACACATCGCTATGCCTTTGGGAATGGTCTCTTCAAAGAAAGAAAAAGCACCAGATGTCTGGTTCACGTAGGGCCAATTAATTGTGACTTGTCTGGTTCACCGACAGGCAACGTTTTCTAACTAGTGATACTCTTGAGCGACTTAATATGCCTGACAGGTACTTAATTTATGTCACAGAGTAATCGGGTATGCGACGCACTTCTCAACTGCCCATCTGCTGTCCAACTCGGTTGCTCGTGCTCGTCAGTTTCAACTGATCAGATCCGGAAACAGAAAGCGATTTAACAGAACTTTTCTTTAAATACGCTTCCAAGCTGCTGCAGGTGACTGACCCGTGTCGTTTCTTTGTTGGCGATGCAAATCAAAGCCCTTAACTTGGCTGCTTCGCGACTTATTCCTTCACTCATCAGCAGGTTTTCGCCAAACTTCTTTGTATTCTGCCCATTCGCGGAAACCTGCCAAGTTTCAGTGTCAGCATGTGGTAGCTGCGAAAGTCCTGAGAAACTTACTAACCTAAAGACTGCAGCACGTTTTCGTCCGATCTGCTGCCATCAACAAATATTCCAACCATTCCTCTCTCACTCAGGGTCTGCCGACAAGCCAGGAGCAATCTAGTAACCACCGAGTCACGGCAATTGACCATATCAGGGTCTTCATCTAAATTAACAATTAGTTAATGTCAGATAACATGGTTTGGATTGTGGCCGACCTTGGATGCAGATGCACGAAACTCCTCCAATGCTCTGTCCGATTGAGGCTGGCCATGGAATATCTGCGCCGCAAGGGCTTCCATTATTTGGAAAATATGTTATTGCTGCAGCAACCAGATTTTCCCCTTCAAGCCCGACTACAATGTCATTCATGTAGCAACTGTTCATCGTCTTGGCGTATTGGTCGTACCACCCAAACCCGTATCTCTTCTGTGACTCCTTATTCGCCATCTCGACAACCTTCTGGTAATCTGCTACCTGGCATGGCCTGAACGTTAAGCCAGCGGAAGCCAGATCAGGAACTGGATGGTCGGCAAATCTCAAGAGCCAATCGAGCACTCGCCGCCCGTTTCCAGGGGTGGATTCCTTCATGTTCCAACCTCGTTTTTCGAACCACTCCGTATCGGTTTCGGGAGCGGGCAGACCGTAAAGTAATCTTGGAAATGTGCTTCCAAGTTGAATGATGCCGACACCTCGAATCTTTTTAAGTTTGCTCGCGACCTCGTCGTGGAGGAAGCGCCCAACACCTTGGCCCCGAAAGTCTTTATGAACGATGATGGCGGCTATTGATCCAATCAGTCGGTCGCCACTACTATCCGTAAACGTTGTGAATGTTGCACAAAATCCAATGGCCTCCCCTTTATGGGGTTCTCTCACCAAGTAATGCATGGCATATCCATCGCGTTTCAAGAGAGAACCAAGAGTTGACCGATTTAGATGGAACTTGGAAGGCAAACATGCTTCCCATAAAGCGTGGGTTTCTGAGAGATCTCTGCCGTAGTCCCATTTCAGGAGCGACCAAGTTGGCGAGGGATCAGAGTTACCGGTCGTTGGCGTGGCCTCTGTTGTCCGTCGTTCACTTGTCAAAAGAACGGCGACGGCTTGTAAGTCTGTCGCAGAGTACCCAGAGCACTGGATGGTAGTTGGGAAACCATACTCGCGGGCCCCCTTTTCCGAGACTTCACAGCAGGCTACAAGCACTAAAGGGCGTTCTTCACACACCTCACGAGTAACCTCGGCGACTTCAAGCTGAAATAAACCTTCCTCTGTCGAGAAGCCAGTCAGCATAAAGATAACGACTCGTGCTCTCTTGATGAATGCCACATGAATGCCGGTAATGCCACGCTCCTTAGTATAAGGAACATGCCGGATCAATGGGTGTGTGCGCGCAAGTGCTTTACCAAGAGGCTCGAAAGGATCACTTGCATTGGCAAGACTCTGGTCTAATGGGACAGCAGCAGGTGTCAATAACAAGACTAAATCCTCATCACCAAGGTTCTTTTGAAGGGGAATCAAATCTTGGTGATCCCATAGCAAAGTGGCCGGTGAGCACTGGCTTTGTATAGCTGACATCGTTTACAATTGGGTGTTATCATAAGGCTATGTGCGGGTATGCGATCTCCTGAGATCAAGTCTGCATCCGAAAGTATTTTGAGGTAATGGCAGGCTAGGCCATGAAAGGTATGATGAAGTGCTGCACTTATGGACGGTCATTCGGGTACAGATTGAAATCGTTCAGCTCAGAATTGGACCATCCAGTGACTATATATTGGAAAATTGGCGTGATTAGCGACGTCGTGGTGAAGATGTGATAAGAAATTGATGGCGAAAGAAATTATTGGACCGCGGGTTTTACATTGCATTACTCTTTTAATAACACCAACCAACATGAAAAAAGCCACCCTAATGGCCAATGGCCCGATAACGCTCGATCTTATAGGGCAAAGGATAGGACATGGTCTAGGGTCCATTGATGTGACATCCGAGACTTTCGATGCTTTTTTATGATTTGGACAACACTGAGGTAAGGCGGTGAGAAGGTGGAGTAGGGCGTCTTCATAACACAATTGTTTACGGTAGCACTAAAACCGGCCTTGCTGCCATGACCACCCAGGCACGTCCCTTGGCAGCAGCTGCTTGTGTTATGAGATGCTTCGAGATATGCTTGCATGACTTGTTTAGATCTCCTTTATTTCAGGCCCTTTCTTCGGCCTGATTCGCGACCCACCTGACCATGTTATGTCGCGCTCGGTCTCCTCAGGCATCATCAAGTTGCTAAGCACATTGATGGACAGCTTATCGTGGCAGCTGAATTCTTACGCTATGGCTCCTTCAACAGCCAAGTACCCCCTCTGATACCCAGTGATGGACCCTGTTCCTGATACGCATGCATCGACCTACACCTGAGTTTACATCCGACCCTGAACAGCTGTGTGTTATCGTATATCACTGTGGCATTTCGTAAGTGCTATCAAGACTTGACTCCGAATTACTATTACATCGTGTATCCTGTATGCCGCTATATAAGGACGCCAAGCTCAATACAGCCGAAGCTGAGCCATTATTTCCAGGAACACAACAGCATTCGGTCATATCAGATCTGGAAATTGCCAAAGATTATCTGCTTAATGTCAGAATTACTTGACTCTCTACATAAAACTCCCCTTCACCCAACGAGATGCCTAACCATTGCGCCCATCCGATACAAATGATGTGATCCGAGAACGTTGGTGGATTCACAAGCACTACCGCTCTCGTCTTAGTAGATACCCTGGCCTGAGCATACTGCACCGTTCGACGAAAAGACTATATTTGTCACTGGTTGCCGCTGCCACTGCCTTTTTCAGAAGAGTCGTATAAATCCAGACAGTCTTCGAGAACTACATGCGCATGTTAGCGGATCTGGTCAGACTCTTTGAATGGGGCAGTATTTGCTCACCAGCGGTTATTTGATCTTCCCATACTCCATATTGATAGTCCACCAGGCCATGGCGCTCTATACCGTCACATAACCTTATTAGTTCGTTTCCCATATTTTTAATCATAGCTTTTGAAACCAGACTTTGCGTTCTCGAAAGTTGTTGACATGAAGTCATTAGGTCAATTTGGCGCTGGCCTAATCCGAGCCAAGCGTGGTTGAAGTCGTTCCACAGCTGAATACGATCAGCATGGAGGTTGGTATCGTCAAGATTAAGACCTGGGCACGCAACAGTAGTTAGCTCTTGCTTTCTTCTGTTCCCCTCTACGATTCCATAGACAGTGTAATGCGTACCTAGATCCGCGACTTGGGACAACAGCCAGCTGGTGACGCTAAGCAATGTCTCAGATGCACTTTGCCCGCAGTCTTGCTGCCAGAATATCATCCGCAGGGGGATCATCCTCTCCGAATGCAAAGCTGGGGGCAACCCAATGCATACCCGAGACAGCATCAGACACGACACCGACATTGCGGAACTTATCTTTGCCAGGTTTGGCCGGATCTTCAGGAGCGTAAAACATTCGGTGGATGCTGTTGAGGTGGGTACGCAAGTATAGCTGACCTGGGTAGCTGTCCAAGATGCGCTGGTTGAAACCTTCCAAGAGACTCATGTTAGGGTGCGGCATGTCATCTTCATACGAGAGCAGTCCTGATGGGGGAAGTTGCATCTCTGCAATGAGATCACTCTCGAGCTGCAGGCAAGTCCAGAACGTGAGAGCAAGTTGGTTATACTTGGTTTCCTGGATGAACTCGCTGTTACGCTTGATTCGTCGCATTTTGTCCAAGCTCCTGCAATATTGTCAGCCACTCCTGATCTGTGTTCTACTAAAACTCACAACACTTACGGTCTCATGATGACTTGAAGCTTGTGGCTGGCCCTGTGGATGAAAGCAAAGCTCTCCATTGGTCTGCCCAGCTGGCCATGATACAGCCCGGCAAAGATGTTAGCGTACACATTTTTCATGTTGTTGTACGCGCCGGCGTGGTTGCCAAGGATATCCGTAGCATATGCAAAGTACTCCAGGCCAGGAATTACCTCATAGTTCTTCTTAAGACTGTAGCCAGAGCGGAAAGCATCTGTGCCATGGATAGAGGATCGACGACTATGAATGTTCCGGTCTTGCTCTTTAGGTGATGGCAAACCTGATGAATGGGAATGAGATGAGTACACTAGAAGGGAGCCTTGATTGGGCGGCGGTGGAATGGCTCCATTGCGGAGGGCAGGGCTTCCATGGGGAAGAGGCTCTGTAAGATGGACATCAGGCACGTTATCACGGTGAAGGCAAACTTTACCCAAAGCCAGAACCGTGAGAATTAGAGCGGTGTGGATGGACCGATCTGGTCGACAAGTACGTGGTGGCGCTGCTGTGGGTGGCTCGAAATCATCCAGCCCTGGCGGTCGTTTTCTCTTTGAGCCTGCAACGGCCATGTTGGGCTTGTGGATTTGTGACTTTGCTGAGCGCGGTTGTGACGCTGTGAGGTTTTCTAGAAAATGTCTCACCCAATAATCCAAGAGCTTGGGTTGAATAATGGGGTGCATGTTGAGAATGTTTTCCTTAAAACTCTCCACGTACGCCCAAACTTTGAGCTCAGAGAAATCAGGATTGCCATCAACCAAAACACCTCCCTTGTATTCCACTTGGTCTGGAGGACTCAGTCCACCGAGCTGGCCCCAATCAGCTGCGGGCGAAGGAGATGCCATATCGGATAAATCGTCGGCCACATCCAAGTTGCCATGGTCGGTTGGTTCTCTAACATGTTGTGAAGGGTGGGAATCTTCACCTCGACCATACAATATCAGAACGCCTCTGTTCTGTTCTTGGCTGATGGGATATTCGCTAATGTATCGAACACCTTCGCGCTCAACGTGATGTTTTGTAAGCTCCCGAATGGAAGGCCATTCCAACAGCAGGCCTGCCAGAGTCGTATGGTTGATTGGAATCGCGGGCTCACCAGGGGGAACGGGTGGGCCTGGCTCTACCTCCATCTCTTCCTCAGCCATCATGCGCAGTGGCATAGGCTCTGAGGACGGGTGATCGCGATGGGCGTCATTGTAGCATCGAACTGCAGAAGCGCCTTTGTCAAAGTAAGGCGATGTTGGCGGCCGCGTGCACTCACCCCCCACTGGCGATCCAGCCTTGGCAGCTGATGTCGCAATATCCTTAGGCACGTGGGACTCCGTCTTGTTCAATCTCTGATTTGCTGGCTCCAGTTGGGATATAATCGAGTCAAGCGAAGTCTGAACAGAACTGGGGCCTTGTAGAATGTCGGCTTGAGCCTGATCCATCCTGTTAAACGTATTAGAGTTTTCCTTCAAAGTCAATGAGGATTTCCGCAAGACATACAGTTTTGGTCTGTGTTCGCTGTATATGCAATTCGCCCTCATTCTTTTGCATCTCTCACATGGCACCACGCCGTCGCACCTGACCTTCAGCTGTCGGCAGTGATCGGAATGGTCTGGTCTGGTCTGGTCTGGACCCCCAGACCAGACCAGACCAGCTGCTTACATAATAACCGGTCTGGTAGACCGGTTAGACCAACAAGACCGCCAAGAATAAGGCTGTCAGGGTTCCACGTGACAGGTCACGTGTACGCTCAGATAAAGACGGTATTGTCGCTCAAGGGCAGAACGTTTTCTGCTCCCTGAGCGACCTCTTCGTCAATACACGCTATGCTTGCTGCAAAGCCTCTG
>JABEEM010001741.1:0-62095 GCA_013363185.1 Fusarium secorum | reverse complement strand
CTTATCAGCAGAGGGGTACTGGATGGTAATTGGTGATCTCTACCAGGTCCCTGCGGACACTTTGAACTTAAACATCCGAGTACAACAATGCATAACAAAAGGCGGTTTATGCGATCTTTCACGGCCGTCAAGGTTGGTCTGCTAAGTTAGAATAGAGAGCACGAATAGCCACCACTTGGATAGTTACAGGCCGCTTGCTTGTCTTTAACACTTGTTTCTCGGAAGGAGGCCGCCAACTGTATATTCCCGTGGGCTAGAAATCTCAGCTCGGTATAATAAGTTGAAGTGCGGTTACACCAACATTACGAACCAACTTCTCTCGACTTCTTATCAATTGCAAGGCCCAATTTCTTAGTATTTCTGAAAATAAAATCACTCGACTCTCACCGGCATCATGTCGATTGTACAGCCACCAAAGGATGATAAATATCCTCGTCTCAACGGACTTATCGCCGAGGCAAAGCAGAAGTCGCCGTTCTACAGCGATCTCTACAGAGATGTGGCGGCTACTGGCCAACTCACCCCCAAAGAGGTCCCTTTGATCGACCATTGCAAGTACTGGACGGCCTATCATGATTCTAAACGTTCGGTTATGACCTCCTGCCAGATCGATGGCATTCTGATGAAAACTGGTGGTAAGCTGGAGGGCTTCCCAAAACTCATCATATGACCGCGACACTAACCAGGCTTGATGTGTAGGGACTACTGGTATTCCCAAGTTTACCAGCTACTCTCAGATAGAGCTGCTTCGGACTGCGTCACTCCTGGCAGACGGACTTCTCCATGCAGGTCTGCGTGCAGGCGACAGAGTCGCGAATCTCTTTTATGCTGGAGATCTCTACGGCTCTTTTCTGTTGCACATTCTGAGCCTCATTTCTCTGCCTATACCTGCCATCCAGATACCAATTGGAGGTTTGATGGCGCCGGATGTGACTGCCCAGCTTCTGCGAACATGCTGCGCAACGGCAGTGCTCTCAACCATAACATCGTTAGTTCGTCTGGCCTCTTATTGCCGCCCCAAAGAAGAAAGGTTCCTATCAGTGACAGCTGTCATGTTTGGTGGCGAGCCAATCTTTGATGATCAAGTCGCTGCGGTGGCCTATCTGTTCCCCAATGCTACTATACGTAGCTGCATATATGGCTCGATCGATGCCGGTGTCGTAGCCGTGTCTGCTGGAAGTCCAGATCCAGCAGAGCATGTTGTACTCTCGGCCACAGCTATAGTCGAGATCCTTATCGACCAGGATGGAAAGCTTGTTCCGACTGAACAACCAAATATTCCCGGAACACTTGTTGTGACCAACTTGATCCGAGACCTGACACCCGTCATTCGTTATCCAACAGGGGATCGGGCTGAGTGGGTTAATAAATCAGCCGGAATTTTCCGTCTTCTTGGACGTGACAACCATGCCGTTCGACTAGGTCCTGTTTCTCTAGATATATCGCATTTGCGTCAGCTGGCGAGAGCTGTTTTGAAGACTGTGGCTATAGAAGCTTTCCAAGTGGTAGTCACCCGTCAAGACTCCAAGGATGCCATGGAGATAACCATAGACACATCAGAGCCCCCTCCTGCCACCTCAGGAGATGACATAATTAAGATGTTGAATGAGCAGAGGCCTATGCTGAAGAAGCATATTGAGATGGGTCTGGTTGCTCCCGCCAAGGTTTGTTTCAAATCCGTCTGCGAAATGAAAGCAAACCCGCGCAGCGGTAAACTACCTGAGATTATTGATTTGAGACTAAGCACTATGTAAACTGTCTATAGAGTATAGAACTTATAGCATATGTAGCTTATCAAGCGTAACTTTCCAGCTCGGACGCAGTAGAGTGACTCTAGTCCTGAATTTGGGCATCTGGCGCTGGCGAGGTATAGAGACATTTCACCGTCACACTTTGATATCATACGTATCAGTAGAGTCCTTTTTAAGTGCCGGATATACAGGTGGCTCTATTCATAGTTGTCCAATATGCTCTTTTCCTCCGCAAGTCTATGCCTCTGGTTGCTAGCCGCACGCTAGATCGTAGGGCGGTTTGCGTAAACGAAAGGGAGCCATACGGCACTCCGTCATTTAACTGTGAAGCTATCTTATGTGCCGGCATTACTCGGATGGTCTAACGGATAGTAGTGCCTTGCACTCAGACCCCGAGCCCGTAATCAAGGCTATATGAGACACGGCATATGATAAGGTTTACAATCATACGATACGGAGGCCCCCATGTGGCATGTAGTCAATTCCGCCATTTACCCATCAGAAAGTGCATAAAGAAATGTCTAAGAGCTCTAATATGTATATGACATGTTGCCTCACTGGGGTGGTAGGATGAGAAATCGAGATACCGCTAAAATTGATCGACATTCCTCCATAGGCGTCCCAGGGCACTACGTAGGACAAGGGCCACTGGTACCAAACTTTAAGCCCCAGCAATGCATGTTATAAGTCAACTATGGCTGTCGATCTGGTAAGGGCTGTGCATAAGCAGGCATCAACCTGCCTTGATAACCCCTCATACGGAGAGTAACTGGTGCGAGGGAATCTTCTGTCAACTTAACGTCGGCCGAGTGGATACTAAAAACTAGGGTCGAAGCGAAAGTTGCATAAAAACATCAAATTGGCAGGATATGAGCGGGCGTAGCTAGGTTTACGCCACGTCAACGCTTTTATGTTTACTAAGCGTGAAAGCTTATGGGTAAAAGCTTATATCAGGAAAAAATATATTGTGTTGTCATTCATCACCTATGTTCGCAGCCTAAAGCTTAACCTTATAGGCGGCAGTCATCCCCCTAGGTATGTTTACTAAGGGCACCGGCATATATATGCCGAGACATTTATTCAAAGCGAATCAAGCTTCATGCAGTATCGTAGGTACGGCATAATCAGGAAGTTCCATTTCTGTCATGCACTACTCGACCTGAGGTCGTCTGGAGCTGAAGTCTTTCGGGAGCCGAGCACCATGTCCTCAGTCTTTCTGTGAAATAAAGCTTCTCAGTACACTATCTCTTGATGTTACAACTTCAAGATACTATCACTTGTGACTAACCCAATCGAGCCTGTCCTACATGTTACCAGCGCCTTGGAATCCAAGCCGTATATAACACACACACAGATATCATGGTCACCAAGTAAGCATTCCTCGTATCGAACGAGTCCTGGCCTCTTTGGTGAAATGTAAGTATAAAAGTCTGACCTTGACAAGATCATGACCCAAGGACGAATTAGTCTAATACCCCTACAGTCGATTCCATCCCCATAAGCGCCTCAAGAGGTTCCTTTCTCCAGCTTTCACTGTGGGCTATGTGAATAACTTGGAGGCTATCTTCAAGGGCGTAATGCGAGACCTTCTTCAAAATTACGTCACGCTTTTGACTAAAAGTGCTTCGACGGGCGGCAGGAGGTGTCCAGACTGATCTCATGGGTGACCTTCACAAAGCAGCCCTTGATATGTACGTTTGAAACACAACACTGGGGTTCTGCCTCGGTATGTCTCGATGCTAACAGACACGACAGAATGGGGGAAAGCTCATTCAGCAAAGGCTTCGGACAGGTAAAACCCAACGAAGCATCTGACGATCCGCACATGGATGAGACATGGAAGTCCATTCCGAGAGCAACCTTTGATGGCCTGGCAGACAGATACAAGGTACAATTTCAAGCATCTGTTATGGATACATTGCTTATCAGTTATGGGTTCCCAGTACGTCTACGTCAAGAGATTCTTGCGCCGAATTGGATTCAATGTCGAGTTTGATTGGCCCAAGCAAATGATTATGGTAAGATAGGTTTCTGCTACTGATATGGGTGTCGCCAACGTTCAAAGGCTATTGACTCAATCGTTCGTGAGCGCTCAGGTGAGAAACAACACTCGCCGGATCTCCTCCAGCATCTCATTGAAAACGGTAAAAGGCCATATAATGAAGAAACGATGAACTCTCGAGATATACTTGACCAGATGTCTGAAATCCTTCTCGCTGGATCAGAAACGACTTCTGGTACTATTGCCTGTTTGTTCCTGGAGCTTGCACGTAATCCTCGAGTCCGTGCGAAGCTACTCGCATCCCTCCCTGTTATCAGGCATGATGACGTTGATAATATCGTTGTTAGCAAGACAGTTCGCGATTCGAAAGAATACCAGTACTTGGAAGCTTGTATCAAGGAAAATCTTCGTCTGCATCCTATTGCATCCGAGATGGGTCGCCGTACTGGTAACCAGTGGATCAACTTGATGGGATATGACTTGCCTCCGCACACAGTGGTCTCTGCCTCTTATCGAGATCTTTATCGCAACAAAAAATCCTGGCCAGATGCATTGAGCTTCATCCCCGAGAGATGGCTTCCTGACGAGAGGGGCGATTACCCTGCAGCTGAGTATGTTGTTGCAACGCGATATCTAGATGGAACATATGCTGACTTTGCCTCGCAGTACAACGGCGTATTTTCCCCTCTCTGCCGGAAGACACTCGTGCATCGGCATCAAGTGAGTCTTCTTGCCTTGATGTTTTCGAAAATTATTTTGCATCATACTAACACTCGACCTCTTCACAGTTTTGCTTGGGCGGAAATGAGAATGGTTGCTGCCAATCTCCTTACCAGATATGATATCACAGAGTTGCCAGGGCAAGTGGTTGACTTCCGCCAGTTTATCACCACGCAGTTCCATACAGGCCATTGGAACGTGATGCTGCACATGCGGAAGTAACTAGACATAGTTTTTGAGACTTCTAGATTACAAAAATAAAGAATTGAAGGTTGTCTTTATCGGTAAAAGTGAAATCATACTGATTCAGGTGTTTTAAATGTGAAGGCTAGCGATGATAAGTCCCCTTATATACTTGAATTACAATATACAAAATAAGTCCCAGCTACTTCCTCATGCGCCTCGTCCTCTCAATTTGGAACCTATCATCAAGTTGCAATGTCCCCCAAGCCCGCTATAGATTCAATCAACCGGTAAGCTTTCCACTCAACTTCCAGTAAACAGCATAGTTGAATCCATGAGCATCATAGAAAGGACCCAACTCGACAGCCTTTCCACCAGAAGTAGCTCCAAATGTCAGACCAGTGTTACTCTTTCGCTTGATACTTGCCAGGTCAATCGTAGGGTTGCCGTTCAGGCTAGACTGGCCATAATTACCAGCCAAAATGACTGGACCAAAAGCAATCGCACCCAAAGTCTGGTCATCATTGGCGGCAACGGTGTGCAGGCTCATGGGGAGTTGGACTATGACAGTATCTCCAGACTTCCACTGTCTCTTAATCAGAGCGTACTTGCCTGACTGGGTGGCCACATTCGCAGCTTGGCCGTTAACCTTAATGGAGGCTTTAGAGGTCCAAGATGGGATGCGGACTGCAAGAGTCCATTCACTAGTATCACCAGAGATCTTGAATGTTGATGTATCGCTTTCAGGGAAGTCAGTCATCTGGGTGACAGAAACCTTCTTCTGGGACCAATTGAGCTTCGAAGGAGTGAAGAGGTTGACGTAGAGTGTATCAGAAGTGTGAAAGTAGATCGAGTCCATGAGCTTGGTGTTGGTCTCGACTCCTGTGCCTTGACAGCACCAGAAAGAGTTGTAGTCAGTGCTCCAGGTGCCGCCACCCCAAGCAGGACCAACTCCGCGACGGCCACCAGCCTTGAGAGGTGTGAAGTATGTGACATGTCCATGATCACTGCTAGGGTTTTGCTGACCAAGCAGGTGGTTCAACAGGGCCTTCTCGTAGAAGTCAAAGTATGAAGCGTCAGTTGGATTCAAAGCCCAAAGCTCGCGAGTGAGCTTCAGCATGTTGTAGCTGTTGCAAGCCTCGCAAGTATCGTCTGTAAGGAACCCGGCAATAGCATCGGGAGCTCGGAAGTGTTCGGCCTGACTGTTTCCACCAATGGCGTAGGTGTGCTTATTGACGACCAAGTTCCATGCGTTGCGGCCAATATCGAGGTACTTCTTATCACCACCGACCTTGTACTCGCGCAGAGCACCAATCCACTTGGGAAGTTGGGTGTTGGCGTGCAGGCCAGAGAGTTTGTCAACGTTCTGTTGCAGGGGGTCGAAGATGACAGCATGGTCGAAGCGCTGAGCGACCTTGAGCCACTTCGCATCTTTGGTGTAGAAAGCGATATCAGCGAGAACTTCATTCATTCCACCAAACTCAGTCTGCAGCATGCTCTGCATCTGGTTGTAGCTCAGCTTCGAGGTGCGAGTGTCAACCCAACTGGCAAGTGATAGCATAGTGTCTTTGGCAGTCTGATCACCCATACGGCGATAAACATCTAGCAGTCCCGCAAGGGTCTTGTGGATAGCGTAGTATGGTACGTTTCCATTGCTTAAAGTGCGATCCTCGACCTTACTGATGTCCGACTCGGGAAAGCCAGAGAGATATCCCTTGTTGAAGCCAGCTTTTGCGTTGTTCGCCTGGCATTTCGCGAGCTCCTGGACAAAGTATGTAGCTCGAGAGCCGCACTCTTTGACACCGGCGGAAGCGTAGCACTGTGTCCAGGCTGAAAGGAAATGACCCTGGACATGGCTGCGAAAAGGAAAGTCGGGTGCATCCCAGCCGCCGTTTGTCTGTGCGCCCTTTGTATCGACGCCGTGGTTCTTGCGGAATACGTAGAGTAGACGATCGGGATCAACCGACAGAAGATAGTTCAATGTTCGGTTCTGGTTGTCCATCCATCGACTATCAGTAAGGGAGACCTGAGTCAAGTCGAACGCATCAGCCACGTCGTTGACAGCTTGACCGCTGACAGGAAAAAACAGGGACGCAAGGCCCAAAAAGAGGGCTGAGGCTTTGACTACGACCATGATGAAGCTGGTTTTCGTTGATCGGTCGGCTTGATGAAGCGGATGTTACGCCGGATCAGCAGCTGTTTATGTATCCATGACATCGATATCCATAAAGCCCGGAATCAGAAAACTCCTTACCCCCATATCACCAGTTGAATTGGGCCTGAGCTCTTACCGTCATTGGAGCGCCAAGTTTAATGTTACATCTGCAGATCCGGGGGACCTTCCATACGGCATTTAGCCGATGCTTTGACTGATGATCTGCCACGAGATTTCTGTTCCACAAATAGGAAATACGAAACACCTGCTTGTGATCAATTGGATAAAATACGCGCACCAATGCTGCGTCATGGCAGTGATCTGCATGAAGCGACCCGTATCGTAAACTCTGGGGAACATACGATGCCATGTCTCAAATACAGTGGCGCGCCAATGCTTCACGATCCAGTTCGCAAGCTGGACACTTGTTGGTGATGGTGCAGAGCTTAGACATTATGCTTAGTTTAGACTGCCGTGCCAATGTAGGTTGAATGCGAGATGAAGCTTGTCCTATGTCAGGAACTGCAGATGTGGAGAAGGGAGATCCGATCTATATGGGGAAGGTCAGTAAAGAATGCCTGCTGTTCGTGAGGGGCTTGGGGTCGCATCCCGGTGGGAGGAATCGTCATTTCCGGTGGGAAGCGACTCAAATCCCGGTGGATATGCCGAGTGGCCCAGGCCGAGTTGTTTTCTCAGAGACAAGGGCATAGAAGTGATATTAGAGTACCAATTATATATTGCTCTACTTAGTTATTTCTATTTGCGAAACAGCTCTAGCCGGCGAAATGAATACCTGTTGCGCGTTTACTGGGGCTGCGTCTTGACCATCCAACCCTCATCCTTACTACCCATGTCATTGGATGCGGAATCTTCCATCACAGCCTCCACCACAGTCGAGTCTCCGAATTTTGCATTGATCTCTTCCAGTTCCAAGCCTTTCGTTTCCACAAAGGTGAAGTAGGCAATGACCAGAAAGATAAAGTCCCATGAAGCATTGATGAAGTAGAACTTCCATCCCAGATCAGCCATTGCATAAGCCATGGCAAAGGAAGCAAGGAGACTAGATACCATTTTTAGTAAAGTTTGGAACACGGGAGATTGATCTGTTTTACCCAGCACTGGAGTCAAGCATGCGGAAGATGGCAATGCCTGTAGCACGAAGCTTGAATGGCGAGACCTCGGTTGGGTACAAGCTGGTCATTGGCGTGATTGAAAATGCGTAAAATCCCTGGAAGAGAAAAATGACAGCTATAGTCCCGTATATGGCGGAATTGTTGGTGCTTTCGCCGAAACCTTTAGAAATTTCGTCAGCAGGCATCACACTAAAGAATTACCGGAACCTACGCTTGATGAGACCACCAATGAGCAAGAGGGTAACGACCATGCCGCCAACACCGATGAAGGTCTGTAATCTGCGCCCGAGAATGTCTAGCATGAAACTACCGAGTATAGCGACCGCGAACGACCAGCAGTTAATGATGACCTGGATCTGTGTTTGAGTTGTCGTGTTGGTTATGCCGGCCTGATTAAGGATTTTGGTGAGGTAGAAGCTGCAATTGTCAAGTTGATGTTCAACTACTGTCGCAATGGTATAACTTACGATATGATGAAGTTACCAAACAAGTTGATCATGGGTCCAAAGCTGCATAGAATGGCCAGCCTGCGCCTGTTGGGCCCACTGGAAATCATCTCCCTCCAAGGGTTGCGAGGATATTCTTGGGCTTCGCGCAAGATTGTGCCCCTGATTTCTTCCAGCTGCTCACTTCCCTTCCGAAGGTCAGTCTTGTCCTTTCCTTGCATAATGACGAGAACTTCGAGGGCTTCTTCGTTCCGATCCTTAGAGATCAACCATCGTGGAGATTCCGGCACGAAAGGAACGATCATGACAGCCAACAAGCTGGGAACAAACTGGAGAAGAGAAGTTAGTCGCCAAGCCCATGTGCTTTGTATGTTTTGACTTCCGTAGTTGATGATTGCCGAGGCCAGACTACCAACGTAGAAGCAGGAGAAAAACAACCCAAGAACGCGGGCTCGTCGACGTGGAGGCAGCAGCTCGCCAAGAAGAGTTGGTGCAGCGCCATTGCTGATAGCGGATCCAACACCAACAAGAAAACGGGCGACCACAAACATGGGTATGTTTTGAGCAGCAGCCTGTAAGACAATGCCGATTGTCGTTACTATTGATGCGATGTAGATTGCACGTCGGCGGCCGAAGTGATCGGGAATAGGACCCATGAGAAAAGCACCGAAAATGCTGCCCATCCAATTGGCCGCGTTGTTGAGACCTTCAGTGGCCGTTGTCAAGTGGAAGTATTCGGAGTAGGAGGGCAAGATCAACAGGCCATTCATGACGGATGAGTCGTAACCCAGTGTCTGTATGTTGTTAGCTGACTCTGCAGGGAAGTAGATCCGTACGTACAGCCGAGTTCACGATGGTCACTGCCAGGAGGAGAGGCATGAGGATCTTGTGATCTGCAGGCACAAGCCTTGAGACATGCTTTCGTTCAAATGCCATGGTTGAGATGTTCGCCGTTAAATGATGAACCAGACCAGGAGTTAGTTTCTTCTTCATGGTCGGTTACAGGGTGCATCTTATATCTTGGAACAAAAATATTTATTATCATTGGCTTATCAAGTCTGGGGAAGACAGAACCCAGGGAATTGGTCTTATCAGGCCCGCAACTCCCCGCATCGGATCTAGATCCTGGGGAGATAACGATTTGATTGAGTTCTGACCAATCGCTTCACGATCTGAGCCGAAGTCGGTCGAGCTCGGCCGAGCTCACCCGCTAGTGAGTAGTTCGTCAATCAAGCAAGTCAAAGTCAGAGACAGGATATAGAGCTAAGAGATAAAAGGATAGGATATCACCGAACCGTGAATTTTAACCTCTTTCAATCAGAAAACTTACCGAAATGCCTGGCCCTATCCGACAATGGCCCGCGTGGCCTGAGTACACCTCTGAGATTGCAGCGTCCTCCAAAGATCCCGACTTCCTCGAGGTCAAAAAAGCGATCATCAGTGAGTATGGCGCTGAAGCAATTCAGAAAGGCTGGATAAAGGTCTGCAAAGAACTCGAAATCATCACTGATGAGATTGTCGACAAGGGAAACACCATTATCCCCGTCTTCGACACTCAACAAATTATCGAACATGGCTTCTCAGCAGAGCAAGAGACTGAGATAAAGAGGATCGGTTCGTTCGTCTGCCGCAACACTGTTCCCAAAGAAGCAGCGACAGCACTTTACTCAGACCTCAAGAAGTATGTCGCGGATAACAAAGGCTCTATCCAAGCATGGCCCAAAGAAAGCCCATCAATGTTGGTCTTGTACAACTCACCAACACAAAACACCCTTCGTTCCCATCCAAATCACTTGAAGCTGCAGCGAAAGCTGAATGAGCTTTGGAAATACTCCGCCGAAGATACTTCGCCCGACCCTCTTGTCTATCTTGATGGCATTCGCGATCGTGCGCCAGGCCAGCCGTTCCTTGGGTTGGGTCCTCATATTGATGCTGGAAGTTTGTGTCGCTGGGCTGATCCAACTTATCGGAAAGTCTACGATGAGATCTTTTCCGGTAGACCAGAAGATCATGATGCTTATGATCTGGAAGCCAGGAAGAATGCAAACCAAGAGCTTTACAAGGGCCCTGCTCACTCTACGGTGTTGCGCACGTTCCAAGGATGGACTGCGTTGACGCCAACGGCACCAAGAGAGGGAACCATCATGATATACCCCAATGTCAAGACTGTTATCGCATACCTCCTTCTGCGACCCTTCTTCAATCCACCGAAGGATCCTGATCATATAATGGACGCTGAGAAGTGGACGTTTGACGACTCCACGGCTTGGTTCCCGGGCACTATGAAGCCAGAAAGTCAGCGCTTGAGTCGGTCATCTCATCCTCATCTGAGGCTCGAAGAATGCCTTATTCATATGCCAGAGGTACTACCAGGCGATACAGTTTGGTGGCATTGCGATGTAAGTGAAACCATTCTAATCATCTTCATCCAAGTGGCTGACAGAAGTTACTTCCAGGTTTGTCATGCTGTTGATACCGAGCATCTCGGAAAGAACAACGCGTCGGTGGCCTTCATAGCTGCGTGCCCTACAACACCAGCGAATGAAGCCTACGTCAAAGAGCAGCTTCTTGCTACGTTAGAAGGACGACCTTCTGCTGATTACGCTGATGGGAATGAACTGGATGAGAGCACACTAAAAGGATATGTGGGCCTTGATGGTCTGAATGATGAAGCACGTAAGGCTTTCGGATTCCACCTACTGTAAACACTCGGTATGCACTCTATGTCTCGGAAGACTGTAACCTTTATATCAGGTGAGAAGCAAATTATTCAAACAGGCCAAGCTTATAATAATCTGCCGGTGGTTCTGTAATATTGTCTAAATCCTTTTGTGGCATTGGACTCTAGTCTAAAGATTACTTGGTCCAGTTCAACCGAAGAACATCGTAATTTACAGTCATTATTCAGAGTCGCATTATGTTGTAAGGAATTGGTCATCAGTGCGTGGATGGTGGGGAGGGTGATGTATGACTGATCTCATTATGCCGCCCGTCGCCAAGAGCGTCAGCACATAAGCAAGCCATAAGCAAACTAAGCAAACCATTCTCGTCTATTTCATAACCCCACCAGCACTTCAATTCTAAGATACAGGACATTTAACCCAAGATAATCACACAACATGTCGACTGCTATTGTTGTTGGAGCTACAGGTA
This sequence comes from Fusarium secorum, assembly GCA_013363185.1. Classification (NCBI taxonomy): domain Eukaryota; kingdom Fungi; phylum Ascomycota; class Sordariomycetes; order Hypocreales; family Nectriaceae; genus Fusarium; species Fusarium secorum. The sequence goes on along the minus strand of JABEEM010001741.1, from coordinate 50,552 downwards.
GGTGATTATCCCATAATCATTTGCTGTATGTCTTACAGTCGTGATAGGCATTCTGGGCCGAGAAATTGTTCATCAGCTTGGCCAGAGTCCCCAGAAATGGAGCAAAGTCTACTCCCTTTCGCGATCTCAGAAAGAAGAGTTCCCTTCCAATGTTGAGCACAGGCACATCGACCTCACCGGGAGCGCCGACGATGTTGCCAAGAACCTACAGGATATCTCGGCTGAATACGTTTTCTTTGCCGCTTACCTCCAGGAAGCAGACGAGCAGAAGAATTGGGATGTTAATGGCGATATGCTACAAGCTTTCCTAGATGCCCTTGTCAAGAGCGGCATTGACAAGAAACTCAAGAGATTCTTACTAGTGACGGGCGCGAAGCAGTATGGTGTTCATCTCGGACCCGTCAAGAATCCCATGGTCGAGTCTGATCCTTGGCAAACTGACAAGTCTACCTTTCCGCCCAACTTCTACTACCGTCAGCAGGATATCCTGATGAAATTCTGCGATCAGTCAAATGGTCGTATAAGCTGGAATGTCACTTATCCCAATGATGTCATTGGCTATGCACGAGGAAACTTCATGAACCTGGCTACGGCAGTTGGCATTTACGCGGCAACCAGCAAAGAACTCGGTAAAGATCTGATCTTCCCTGGTTCGGAGAGGTTCTACACTGGTTTCGACTGTTTCACAAGCGCCGACCTTCATGCGAAGTTTTGTGAATGGGTCGTGCTCGAACCTTCGGCTGCAAATGAGGCTTTCAACGTCGTCAATGGTGATGTTGAGAGCTGGCAGAATCTATGGCCTAAAGTCGCAAAACGATTTGGAGTAAGGGTTGATGCCTCGCAATTCCAACAGTCTCACTCGTTGAGCTCATCCACTGATTTAAATCCCATCCCTCCAATTAGCATGCATGAGGAGACATCTGGACTCAAGGGTGTCACCAAACCAGGCAAGATGGAGCAGACAATCGATTTGACGAAATGGAGCCAGCAGGAGGAGGTAAAGGAAGCTTGGAAGAAACTCGCTAAGCGAGAGGGCTTGGATGAGAAAGCATTGGAAGAGGCTACGTGGGGGTTCCTCGGTTTTGTGCTCGGAAGAAATTATGATCTCGTCATAAGTATGAGCAAAGCGCGAAAGCTTGGTTGGACTGGGTAAGTTGAACGCCTTTTAGAAATCCTGAAACTTGCTGACATTAAGTAAGATATGAGGATAGTTGGGAGGCCCTGAGCAACGTTTTCGATACCCTGAAAGATGCCAAAGTTCTTCCCTGAGCTTGTTGCTATATGGAAAGTTCAAGTCAAGCCGCGTAGTATCTATAACAAGGTGGATAGTTTATCGAATCTTTAAACCCTCAAATCCATTCATGTACAAGCTTCATTTATACTTTTCCTCAAGACTCGAGCAGCATGCCGAGCTAGTAGGTTATGTGACTCAACAGCGTCGAGCAAGACAAGCCCAGCTTCGATAGCATCGAGATATTCCCGGTTATCCTTGGAGCTGGTGTTTTGGCATTCCCGCAACAGAAACATGGCTGAAGAGTAAATATGATACGACAGCGCCCTTGACAATTCAGTAGGCTGCAAGTAAGCTATGGGCGGGGGTGTCTTACCACTGCTTTCTGGTCGATGCCGGCTGGTCCCAACTTCGGTTAATCCAAATTAGGCTCATGGCAGACGTGACGCTAACTGTTCGTGCCCAGTGATATTCCTCGGGAGATGATAGCCACTGCTTTTGGAGAACGCGGTTGATGTGCATGCGCAGATGCAGGAGGACCAGTGTCAAGTCGTAGCGCTGCCACTTGATCCACGGTTGGGTACTCTCAAGAGCTTGGATCTCTGCGTCGGTGACCGCATCACTCTCCGGCTGCAGGTGGCTCGGTAACGAGTCAATGATGCTCGCTAGTCCCTCGTCAGCAGCTTTGACGATGTCGATGGCACTTTTCAACGACTTGACACCATATTTGAGTGATATGCGAAACTTGTATATAACTTGAGATGTTCGAGCCATGAAGATATGATAGTGAACGGGGTCCACGAGCGTATCCTGTGCGTCGCGGTGGGAGACAGAAGGTAGGGGAATGCTAAAGTCAGAATCGTCTATAACTGGGGATTCATGCGTCAAGTTCAACCTGAGTGCAAGAAAGTTGATTAGCGTTGGAGCGATATCGATATCTTGAAGTCTTACCATTCGCAGATAACCAGTGTCCACCACAAGCGGCGCTCTGCTTCAAGGCTCAGATATCTTTCCTTACGTTTGCTATTATCCTGTGCTAAGCGGAGAGTTTGTGCAATACGAATCGCTGACACTCGCAAGTGATGCCCCATCTCCGAATCCCCACGGTTATTGAAGGCCATGCATAGGACAGCTATTGCTTGCACGCTGAGCACGTTGGGTACTCGCAGGAAGTCCGCCTTGTGAAGACAGAAAAGGGCTGCCTCGTACCAATTTTGAGACACTTGCTCTATGGTAACTCCTGGGGAGAGTGGCAGGCTTTGAGCTTCGTCGTCTTCCATCATCAAAAGAGCTGTCTTTACCACTTGTCAGTTCCGCCATCCGGTAAAAGAGTTTGGCTGAGTATGGCTTAACTTACACTGAGAACACTAAAGTAGACAGCGAGCCATGATACGTCAGCTTCATCAAGGGCAAAGCCTGCTTCTAAACTTGCTGCGAACTTGTCGCATTCGTCCTTGAATTGAGGATATTCCAGAGCATAATGAACCCAAGAATCCCATGTCATATCGAACTCTATCAGCTTCCTACTGCACTCTACATTGGGCAGGACGATATCCGCCCAGTCTGATACACGGGAGCCGCTAGTGTCAGACTCCAGAGCCAGGCTTTCCCATAGGCCATCAGCAAGCCCGCCTGGAGTATACTCTATGTCATCGATTGATTTGCTGGATATATGGGATTGCGGGAGGCTATTGCTTTGGCGGCGCCCTTGCTGCGCCCTGAGCGTAGTAATCTCTTGTCGCAAGCGATCATTTTCTTCCTTGAGCTCTCGATATGTTGGAGTTTCGGGACCGTCCTGCCACCTGTCTTCTTATCAGCTTCAATTGCACAAACAATATCGGGATGATTCACAGACGTGGTCACCTGGCCACGAATAAGGACCATTTCCCTGACGCATGATTCAGCCTGGCCACGCTTGATGCATCGTGAACAAGGAACAGATTTATCGCATCTGACTTTACGAGACGAGCATGACAGGCAGCTCCGTGGGGCTCGCTGCGTGGAACGAAGGGCAACTGCATCGCTTGCACGATGCGCCATCCTGACTCCGCCAAGGGTATCACAAAGGTTAGATGGGGAGGAATGGGAGGAGGAACCGCCCTCAAACTCAACCGAGCTGGCCCGATAATCCCCTGCGATGTGATTGGATAGTTATACGCGGAGCTGAGGCTTATCGGAGTTGCCCTACGCACGGTATCGGAACTTTCCGATGTAAGGATAAAGATCAGTCTACTCCGTACATTCTTCTCCATTTCCCTTTACTCGTGACTTACTTCACGTTTCAATTATTCAAGATGCCATCTGTCGTTGTTTTCCGTGGCGCAGCCATTCAATCGCTCGACCTCCAGACTCTCGAATTTGTGGACGATGCAACTCTCGTCATCAGCGACGGTGTCATCACAGGATTTTGGAAGAACCCTGCCGATGTCCCCAAAGATGCATTTCCCTCAGATGCCAAAATCCACAATCTCCCTCATGGTGAATTTCTGATCCCAGGGTTTGTCGATACTCATAATCACGCTCCTCAATGGCCTATGCGGGGTCTTGGTCAAGGCCTTCACATCCTCGATTGGCTCGACCAAGTGACGTTTCCCTTCGAAGCGCGCTTCTCTGATCCCGAGTACGCGAAAAAGATGTATGAACATACCGTCCAGGACTTTCTGCGACAGGGGATCACGACTGCCTCGTACTATGGCTCCCGTCACGCGGAAGCGACACGCATCCTAGCAGACATATGCCACGCGAAAGGCCAGCGCGCGTTTGTCGGAAAGTGTAACATGGACAGAAATGCACCAGATTATCTTCGTGAGCAAAGTGCAGAGGACTCTCTTCGCGAGACCAAGGAGTGCATTGCTCATATTCGTGCCTTGAACCCCGCCGGAGAGGGTCAAGAGGGGTTGGTGAAGCCGGTTGTTACACCAAGATTCGCAATCTGCTGCACTGACGAACTTCTTCGTGGCCTTGGAGACATGGTACAGGCAGACGATACTCTGGCCATGCAAACACATTTCAACGAAGCTCAGCAAGAGATCGACTTCACCAAGGAGCTGTTCCCTCAGTTCAAAGGGAGCGAGGCCGATTTGTATGAGAGCTATAGCCTCCTCAACAGGCGCAGCATCCTTGCACACTGCACCATTATGACCGACTACGAAAAGGAGCGTCTGGAGGCGCTGAAGTGTGGTATAGCTCACTGTCCCATTGCAAACATGACAGTAGGCGGTGGCTTCATGGTAGCACCTATCCGCGATTTCCTCCGTCGCGGGATTAAATGCGGTCTTGGTACTGATAGTGGAGGCGGCTGGGCATCTCAAATGTTAGCAGTCATCAGACAAGCGATGATAGCTTCGAATGCACGCGAAGTTATGTCCAAGGGCGAAGACAAGGCTCTTTCACTTGAGGAAGTATTCTACCTTGCGACAATGGGGGGTGCCAAGGTCTTATGTCTCGAAGACAAGATCGGAAACTTTGAAGTTGGTAAAGAGTTTGATGCCGTTTGGGTGGCTACAACAACAGGACTGCAGTCCGCTATGACTCCGAGAGAGGAGGAGGACTCGCTAAGGGGGTTGTTCGAGAAGTATGTTATGACGGGCGATGATAGGAATGTGGCACAGGTTTTTGTCAAGGGTCGTAGAGTTGCGGGGAGCCGAGAGTATGACTAGCTTGGGCAGGCTCTAGAGTCTCCCTCGGGCTAACCAGGAGCTTGGGTGCATATACTGGCCTGGCAATCAACAACTCATGCTGGTTCACATCGACTCCGCTGCAAAAGGTCACCACTTTCGCTTCTTCTTCAGGAATGCCTTCAGCTTGATGTTTGTCGCTATGCAGTAAGCAAGACAGATGCGTTTGCAGTCAAAAGATGTGGCTGAGAGCCTATGTAAGCAGAGAGGACCTAGAATCATGCGTAGGTTTACAGGATAGAGAGTGATGCTACTTTGATATTATCTCGATTAGCTGTCCGGCGGCAATTTCCCTCTGAGATAAACGGATACAAGCCTGTACACAATAATGCTGAATTAGTGTCTCGGCTGGAGACTTAATGCATGACGAGTATTTGACATGAGCATGAGCCTCTTGATACTTACAGGAAATTCCTAAAAGCAAAGTGATGACCTTGTCCATTGCTATGACTTCTATCATGCTCAGTACATATGTTTCACAGTATCCCAGTGGCAGTGTATATATCTTAATATGCCATATCAATAAAGCTTCTATTTTCATTACTTAGTATCAACATTAAAGTCTTATCTATGAGCATCCATGCTTCTTTGTATCGTTCTCGTATAATCCTTTTCCGCACTGCGTAGCGAAGGATTAGAGCTCGCTGCTGTATCTGGGTATCTTGGGTCTCTCTCCGCCGAGTCATCAACCTCGACCACCACCGATGTCACTGTATCCATCTGAATAGCCGGTCCTCTCAGAGACTCTTGGCTGATGGTGCGTGTCATTCCTTTTCTACTTCTGTTCTCTGAGCCGCTTGCTCTAGCAGGCCATGACCACCATCCCCCAGCGACGTTCTCATCTGCTTGTTGGCCCCCCTGGATCGAGATGGTGTTTCCGAACCGACGACTAGGTGTTTTGAGGAAGGCGAAGGTGCTCAGGCCAACATCGTCGGACGAAATGTCGTACTTCGAGGCGAAGACGATGGTATTTCGGGTTGTACCAAATAGCAGGCAATCAAAGGAACCGTTGGATGCGATCATGGCACCCGCAAAGCAGAAGTAGCCGTTGGGTACATTCGCACCAGCCATCGTCGCAATACGGCCAGCCGCCAGAGGAAGAGTACACATAACGTAGATGACGGGGTAGATCAGGAAGGCAGGGTTGCGGCTGAGTTGGAGTTGCATGGTATCGGCCTGGCTTGGTGACCCCGAAGACTCAAAGCGAGCTTGACGGCGGAGATGGAAGAAGATGATGAGGTACAGGACAGACGTTGTACCGAGGCCGAGGAAGATGTAGAGGTAATGTGTGAAGAGTCGAAGGTTCTCGTACTTTTGGTTCATCCAGCACTATATAATGTTAGAGGGCTGCCGACAGCCAATGACGCACATGGTACTTACCCAACTTCCAGCTCGGACAAAGAACCCTCCAAACTCGGCACCATTGCGAGTCGCGGCAATTGGAATGAGGGAGATGGCGTAGACGAAGATCCAGATAGCGATAATCATTGCGTACAGCACCCTCTGCGGCGTCTGCCGTCGCTTGACGACAGCAAGGTAAGTGTGAATGGCAATCGCAGTGATGAACATCGACGAAGCCAAGTCACCAAGCGACACGAAGAGTCCCTGGGTATAGCAAGACGCTGTTCCAACCATGATCGCATTATTCCGGAGCCACGCCGCGTTGAGAAAGAAGGCTACTCCTTGGTGCATGTCGGCGAGTAGTAGATTGATGATCAGGACGAGGAACTGATTCGGTCGTCGAGGGGCGGTAGGAACATTTCCGTCTGCCTTCTTGTTGGCGTCTTGATCGTTCTCAGCAAATATCCCATCAATACCCAGCGTGAAGTCGATCGCCCTCTGGATCGGTCCAGTCGTCTGTTGAAAGTGCCCCGAAGGCTGCGACTTGATGAACAAGCTCCATGTCGTAAGCTTGTACACCAAATAAAAGAACAAAGTACTCGCAGAAAAGAACGAAATAAAAGCGAGGACCGTAACGGCAGTCAATCCGTGTCGAAGATCATCATTCAAAGGGTCCAACGTCCGCCCTTCGACAGGAAGATCACCCCACGCCATTATTATTGTTTTAAACGAGAGAATCTGTCGAATCTCAGGAACGAGATGCGAACTGCAGATGAGAAATGACAGCCCCCCACGGGTATTAAGAGGGAAAATGACCCTGAATGGGCCAAGAATGTAAAGGATTTATCGCCCAGAGGCACAGATCCACGATGTGACATCGCTTCGCAGCTGAGCGCCCGTTCTGTATTAACGTATCAAGGGAATCCTGGCATTTTTTCAGCACTAGCGTTCTCGGCCGACTCTTTTCGCGCCGAGGCTAAGCCAACCTAGTCGTCTCTCACGGATGTGGCTTTTCCCGCTGCAGATTCATGAGAGAAAAAACGTGGAAGTCATTTGGCTATTCTACGGGTCAATACGTAATTGAGATCCATTCTTGACATCTTGTCGGTTGGAGCGTTATCCATCACCCTTGAAGATAGTGGAGATAAAAAGTCGTGTCTCAGGTTGATGAAGAAAAAAAATAAAGTCAGAAGAAATATGCTTAGAAAATGGGTCTTCATTGACCCAAAGATCGACTCGCTTGCTACGGCAAGATTGCACATCAATAGTGGATGAAAATACAACTCTCCAGTTCACTTCAAAACTCAACTCTATTTCTCTCACCTCAAAAATGAGCCTCGGCACAGAATTCATCGTCCTTCTGTTCCTAACATGGCATCGGCAAGTTAGGATCGGCGCACGCGATGTGGCGTCGAGCGAGTCAGTGTTTTGTGTTCAAACGTTCCTCGCTAGAACATTCTTGGTAAAACGCTCAGACATAGCGGCCATCCCATGTGTCTTAGCGCACCGAGCCCTGGTGTTTCGACAGTTTTGGTCATGCGTTGAGACGGTCTAGAACGAGCGAGGTCTTTGAGTTTTTGTTAGTATCGGGACTGAATCACGATTGGGAAATGAGGCTGAGTGAGTGATTCGGGCCATATTCTACTGCTCTGGGCCGTGCTGCTGCAGAAGATGAAACAATACTAATTTTATATGCTTTGGACCTAAAAATGGCGGCCATTGAGTTTGAATTCAGGTCGTATAAACAAAGCAAGTCTCTATCTCGATGGGTTGCATTGCATATCTGCGACCGTGATATTTAATGTTATTTGCAGGGCATAACTCAGCGCTCAGCCCTACTTTACCCATGATCCATGACCGTCTATTGTAACTATTCAGGTCGCAGCGCTTTCTAAACTGTCTTCTCAGCGAATTGTCTCTCGACTTCCTCCGCAAACTTCCCAATGCTATCAAATCTCCATTCAAACGCCACGTTCTCTTTCAATCTCTCATAATCACCCCCGACACCTGTGCCCTCTTTCTTTTCACCGCCGCGAGAGATCCAAACACTTCTGAGTCCGAACCGTTTGGCCGGGACGTGATCGGCGGTCAAACTTCTCGCTACGTGTAGTAATTCCCCGCGATCCTTGTCGACGCTCAGATCGCTTTTGAGATGATCAAACAAATACTCAAAGTTTGCCTTAGCTGGTTTATAACTACCGATGTCCTCGGCAGTGTAGACCTTGTCGAATTCAGCGGGCTGTAGGTGTTTTAAAGTTGAAGCCGCGTTGTCGTTATCCATATTGGTTAGAATAATGAGCTTGTAGTGTTTCTTTAAGATTTGTAGCCCGGGAATTGTGTCGGGAAAGGGGAGCCACGTCCCAGGTAGGGACTCCAGGTCGTTCATTTCCTCTTCGGGTACAGAAATATTGAGCTCGTTCGCGAGACTTTTGAACGATCGCGAAACAATATTGGCGTAGCGTAGGGTAGGCTCCCCCTCTTCTAGGACTTGGGTAAGCTCGTGAAAACGCTGGATCAACAAAACGGGATTCTTTTTATAGTTGCTCTCGGAAGGAAGGCGACTAATGATAGGCTGGAAGCCACGAATCATTCCGGACTCTTGGTCTATCAAAGTGCCATAGCAGTCAAATGACAGAGCCTTAAACGTTGTAAGGTCAGGATAAGACATGTTGAGAGTGGTGGGCTGAAAAACAAATATTGATTTGATATGAGTGAGTTTTTGGCAAATGTATCTACTCTTGTGTCTAATGGACAAGAGATTAAGTTTTAGTAAGACGATTGATTAGTATTGGTGAAGTTTATATGCTCGGCTTGCAAGGGCGTCGTTGACGAGATCAACGATTTCCTCCTGACCACTGACGTCAAGGCAGAATCCTTCTGCTAAGGCGGCGAATTTTACCCGAGCAATGTTTTAGTCGATCGAATTTTGTAATAATGTTGTTGAAGAAACACAATCATCATCGGTGTCCAGTCTCAGATACTACATTCGTGAATTAGGCCACTTTAGTAGAAGTATCTCAGTAATTATTATGTATCGATAAACGCCAAGCGTTTATTTGTTAAAAGAAAACAGAAAACAATAGTCTATGAAACAAATGTAGGAAAAACAAAGTCGAAAAGAGGTAATCAGATCGTTAAATGTTCAGCTACCGGACAGCTTAGCAACTGCTGGTGCCTTGCGCACCCAGTCCGGCAGGCCACTCTCAGTAGAATCAACAAGCCATCTGGCCAGCAGACTCCTTGGAATAGAATAGGTATAACCTTTCTGTCCAACATATCCCACGAAAACCTTTCCATCTTCCCTATCTTTCATCCAGCTTTCCTTATCAGGTTCTCCAGGGATGGCCGAGATACGAAATTGTGTCCAATCGAGGTCCTTGGCCTCGTTCTCGAATGTTTTCCCAATCGAGGTAATAGCACAATAGGTGTTTGAAAAAATGGTGCGGACCACGAGATTTATGGTTGGTTGGAGGACGGTAAATGCATCTTGTTTCTGGGTGATGGTGAGCGTTCCCATGGCAAAGATGCGCTTAACGCCGTGTCGTCGCATCGCGGGGAAGAGGGAGTCTTTGTAGAAGTCGGGGATAGTATTGGGAGGCGTGGTGCGATCGCTGACTAGAGGTCCAAGGAGCGAAATGACAACATTGACCTTGGCCACGGCTGTGTCGAGAGTTGCCTTGTCGGTCAGATCTCCTTTGACGGTCTGGGGAGGTTAGTTATTTCCTTCACTCATGAATGCCATGACGCGTAGGACTTACCTCAAGCAATGGATCGGAGGACAAGTCGCTAGGGATCTTCTGAGGGCTTCGTGCATATGCTACCGCCTTGTGTTTGCGATACAGTAGCTCACGTAGCAAACAAATGCCCGCAGGACCGGTACCACCAAGCACGAGGACAGCCAGCGGAGCCATATTAGATTGATGTGTGAGTCGTTGGAGGATTGCTGAGTGAAGGATAAAAATTACATGCTTCTACTGATAGATACTTATATCTACAGTTTTTGCTCTACATTCCTTTCTCTAAACCTGCCTGACGTCAGCATCGGATGCAAAAAGTATCCGTGCAGGTATCATCTAAATTTGCGCGCGGAGATTGATCGTGTTTTGCGAGCTAAATCAAATTCCGGACGCAAACTGACCAATCTCCATGACTCAGAGGTACTAAGCTTGCTCGTTCCGAGTTTAGCAGACTGAAGAGTGAAAGCGCTGAAGATTTCCCGCGCGGAGCGTTCAATTTTCGGATCACCCGACAACATCTCTTGCATAATGACAATTACAAACAATGAGAAATAACGGAAGCTGTTGGATCTGTCGCGTGCGCCACAAGAAATGTGACGAGACCCATCCGACTTGCGAAAATTGTGCGGCGCTCGGTTTAGCGTGTCATTTCAGCGATGGTAAGCCAGAATGGATGGACAATGGCGAGCGACAGCGCCAGATGAGCCAGCGCTTGAAGGCGCAGGTCAAACGAAATGCTAGATACAGAAGGGGAAGATATATGATTCAAAAGATTACTCATCAAATCGAGAATGGGCCAACTCAAGCTGGATCATCTGCTTCACCCTCAGTCCCTACTCCAGCCTCAACACCACCTGGCATCACTGGCTCCGAGTCGGTGGACGACACGACACCGGCTTCTTGGCCCGGCAACATTGACAGTGATATCTCAATATACACAGACAATGGCGTGCATAAGGTACGCAATACAGTCGACCTACCACTACGCGAGAATTCCCAGCACTTCCTCTTTGGGCATACTTTTCGCGAAACGCTAAACGTCAACCTCGATGGCGAGGAGGATCTCCGTTTCCTCATGACCTACAAGGACTACGTATTTCCACTTCTTCACCCTTTCTATCACACTTCGTTCTTCGAAGGCGGCCATAACTGGCTGCTGGTTGCTGCCTTTAGAAACCCCGAGTCAAGACAGTTGATCGTGAGCCTTGTCACGTACTTCTTCTCAGTCGTACCCCTGGTCCCTGGCGCAGGATATACCTCATGTTCGGCCTTTACCTGGGAACAGGTTCAAAGGAAATCCGAGCAAGCTTTCAAGGGAATGCAGCATAGGGTTGAGATGCTTGGCGTCGCCGCGAATCTATGGGAGAGAACGCATCTCTTTGGAGACATCATGCTATTACTCGAGTTCGAGACCATGACTCAGTACTCCCAAGCATGGAGACCTCATCTCGATGCCGCGTTGATACTCTTTAAGCAAATCCTCGGCTCATCAGAAATAAGGCATGTTGTATGGCGTGTAACCTTTGATCCAACGGACATGTCAGCGCTGCAGGCGAACAAAATTGATAGCTCGGGCATCAACTTGTTTTCTTCCACACAAGTGGCTTTACGCTTTTTTGCTGCCAAGATCATTCTCGCCGACATCATATCTAGTAGTGTACTCGAGCAAGTGCCACGTCTCAACGACTATTTCGAAAAGTTAATATCAGGTCAAGTTGACGCTAGTCTGAACATGAAAGATGTGACTGGGTGTGAGAACTGGGTTTTTCTCAGCATTGCGGACACAGTGGCTCTTGACGCCTGGAAGAAAGAAAGAAAAAGGAAGGGGAACTTCTCCTTCATCAATTTGGTCCAAAGGGCAGGCAAAATTGTCGAAAAGCTTGATCAAGGCCTGGCTATACTGAATGATGAAGAGAGCCGAGCGCAAAACGCTCCTCATCAGCGACGCGAGATTTTCGCAGAGTACACCCTGCTACGAACCATGCGTCCTCCGCGCGACGCTTATTACGCCATTACTCGGATATGGGCCACCGCTGCCAGACTGTATCTTATCGTTGTACTCTCCGGTTGGAGTCCCGAAACGAACGAAGTTGTTGAGCTCGTGTCTAGTAACCTCAAGTTACTACAAGACTTGAATAAACCGAGCTGGCTGATGACCTTGGCCTGGCCCTTCTGCATTACAGGTTGCTTGGTGTCCGAAAGCCAGGAATCGGTAGTGGAGAGCATCTTTGACAGAACGAAGCCACTAAGTAACGTAGGCGGCCTGACTGAGGCTATGAAGATCGTTCGAGAAACGTGGAAACGGCGAGGGGTGTTGAACCAGGAGTGGGACATGGCGGCTTGCTTTAGGAGTTTGGATGATATTCCGTTGTTGGTTTGAGAAGTCGAAGATGCTTTGGAAAGTAGAGGTCGGTCAGGGGGAACTAAGGCCGAGATAAGGATTTACAGACTGGAGAGGGATTTACCGGACAGGAGTGAGAATAATGTAGGATATTATTGCTGAGATAACAAATAGGTCTACAAGCAATTCACCCGTCCATAGCTCAAGGTTATCAGTTGCAATACTCACCTTAAGAGTCCGACCATCCTTCATCGTGTCGCCTAGCAGGCTTGCGTTTTGGAGACTCGGGTTTACCTGTCAGAAATTGTCAAAGTTAGCAAACGACGCTGTGAGAGACTGAAACAAGATCCAATTAAAAGCCTCATATATCAGGCGATGTCGGTTCAATGGGTCCTCAAAGACGCAGTATTCCATGCGAGTAATCTCAGTTCGGCAAAATATTATGCATCATATAGAGTGTTGAGCGGAAGAGAAGAAGGATATACTGTACCTTTAATGAATGGTCTTCTTGACTGATGACTAGTCTTTTCGAATTTAGGCTACGAGACTTTCATTGAAGTTTATATGCTACGTCTTGTATCATTGTGCGCCTCACTTGATCGCTTTCTCAGCTCACACTTCACGATACAATAACATCTTGGTGCTCACAATGAATCATTTTGCGTAGTTTGGTAGATGCTTACGTCACGCCGAGACAGAAGGGGTTGGGCGTGAGAATGTCCCCTGCTCTCACTGCTGCAAAGTAGCGGCTCGGATTTGATGGAGTGCCCGTTGGAGGGAGGAGGGGCCTCACTCGAAGTCCGCCGTCTTACAGCCCGCCATGAAAGTAATCACTCGAGTCGGAACTTGCTGTTCTCCTTAAACCACCATTTACACTGAAAGACATGCAACAAGATGTGGACACGAGCGACGGAATTGTAGGAAAGAATATCTTCAAACAAGTCCTAAATCCAAACATCTAGACTATATGTTTAATGAAAGGTCTCTGCGAGTCTACAGCACCGCCTTCTGAATGGTATTAAATCTACTTTCACATTCCAATTGAAGGCTTGAAAGACTCTCTGACTTGTGCTGTCAAAATTAAGTTGCCTAACTGCGAACACTGCATCGATCAAGATACACTAGGTAATTACCCCTTCATTTAGCACGGTATCCTCGGAATTAGACATTTTCGATACAGGATGATACAGAATGACTCATGGTGATTCTCCCGATTTGGAATTTTGACCTGGGGATGGCTGGCACTGATTGGACCACGAGCAAACTCATCTTCAACGAGAACGAGGGAAGGTCATGAAATCTAGAATATACATCTACACAGGAGACGAAAAAGCAGAGCCTTCAATTATTATTTTCAAAATCCTCAAGCCTACAGCTTTCGACGTTGACCATGTTTGTTGCTTCTATCCCACTGACCTTCAATGCGGCTCGCGGTATGACCAGTGTATCTGCGTTAATTTGAGCGTCATGACTTCTTCCTCAATGCCTGCTGGCACTACCTTCTCTAGGATCTGCAATTGCCCCGATAATAGTTTTACAAAAGCTCGGTATGCTGTTGGGGAGACGTCGACATATATCCCGAAGCTGGACGTATAAACACATTTCGGTAATAAAATCTGAAACAAGTACAACAGCCTTGCCCCTGGAAGCCCATTTTCGTTTCCGGCCATTAACTACAGTTACGCGGTAAAAAGACCAGAGACGGAATTATTCTTGCTCCTAGGCTGCTGGTATTGCATGGCAATGTTGACGCCTTCAAGACCCCAATGCCTGCGCTCAAGCTTCATCCACAAGAGTATCGCATTCGCCTGCACCTGATTTCACTTATTACCGTATAAACTCACAAAATTGAATAGCGCCTGTGGATACCAGAGACCCAGTTATGCCGGCTTATGCAGGCTAATATATAGATTTTACAGTTATAATTGGCTCAAAAAGGGGGTCTTCTTGCTGAATCATCCACTATAGCCAAGTTATTTCCAAGCGAATCAATCAAAAAGCAGAAGCTCAGTGGCTTGCATTAGTTATGACTCCACAGGCGCTACTCAATTTCATGAGTTGATACGGTATTCTCATCTCGAAGCTGGTGAAATATGTAGCCTCTACATGTCGACATATGCAAGTATGCTTAATTCACGCGATAGGTTGGGGAAAGACGATATCCGGCAGATCAAGTTGTGTTCGGCACATGTCAACGGCCGATCGAGATGCTTGGCCAGCTGCCAATTTATTATCCAAATTCGGTAGAACAAAATGCTGATCTCATTTCAGAATTAACATCGTCATTTTGACATACTAGTTATGCTTGATTTCGTATTAATTAGAAAGTCCCTCCTGGGGGTGAATGTCGCCGGACCTGAAATCCCGGGCGTACAAGTTCCAAGCCCGCATTATTATGTCCTGCTACCTCCGCAATCAACAGGTTTCCATTTTGATCCCGACCGTTCCGGCGATCCGTCCGAAGGAAAACATGAACAACGCCTTCGTAACCTTGGAATGCATTACGACTGTCTCCCAATCTCGGCCGACTTTCGTTCAGCATATTTGATCGGCCTAAGGTAACGTCCTTTGTGTTGAGGGACCCTTCAAGCGGTCGCATTCGCGCCCGCGCTTGATCCTGAGTTCAGTCGCGGTAATGAAAGAACACAGCTACTGGACAAGAAAGCCAAGTCCGGCGATAGTTGCGCGTTCGGTGATTCGAGCAGAACCGCTATCTGGTTCCTTGTATGCTCCGATAAAGAGAGCGAATATGTTTCTTTGTTTGATGAGCGTGACTGTTGAGAGACCTCAGGCTCAGAGGGAGAGGTAGGTTCATTAACGAATGGCATTTTGATGGGTTCGTAAAATTGATCGGCGATGGTGTTCCACATTGAGTGATGTGGGCGAATGCACCGCATTTATGACCGTTGTACTGTATTTATATCGTCTGCCACGGGGCGTTGGGTGAAGCTCCGCAGTCTATGATCCAAGGTGGACAGTTGTAAAACCAGTGTTTGCGGGGTGCTTCTCCCCACCTCAACGTTGCAGCCGGACCATTCGGCATTCCTACTGACCGCCCTACGTAATGAAATACAGGGTCCAAGAGACATCCTGTTTTAAATCCCATCGCGTCTCTCTCTCGTGTTCTTTTTCTTGCTGCTGATTTCGCTTCTCTTTCTGCTCTAACCAGGGTTGGAAAAAGAATACTAATTAGTATTTTTAAAAATAGTTTTAAATAATAATAAAAAGGTAAATTAGTAAGTTAAAAAATAAAGAAAAAATATTATTAAATATAATAAAAAAGGCTATACTTATAAATATTTTTTATTTTTAATTAATATTTTTATTTTATTTTTTTATTTAAGTTTTAAACTCTTTAGTATTTAGTATTTAGTATTCTAATACTAAGTACTAAAATTTACTTATATCTTATATAATTATACAATTAATAGGTAAAAAATTTAAAATTATAAATATTAAACTAAAACTATATTATATTTATATAATAAAAAAAACTATATATTTCTATCTTAAGTAATTGATAAGTTATAATTTTTTTTAGTCTTTAGTATAAAATACTAATTAGTATTTTTTTTCCAACCCTGGCTCTAACTAATCCTGTTAGATCCATACGCAATCATCTTTGGTTGTCCAATAACCATGGCGCAGCGGACTTGAGGTCAGACAAAGACTCTAAGCGAGGCCTTGATTTACAGTGGGTTATCCAGCCCCCAGGCCAGCTGATGCTCTGGGGTCGCTGTCACGGCATATGGAGACCTGCTCGGAATCATCACCCAACTGTCGTACTATGTAGTTGTTCATCCATACCAATAGCCCTTCTTTGTATGCTTCTTGTTCTACTGACCTCAACATAAATCTTTAATCAGGTCGCGAAGTGAGGATAAACACTGTACGCAATAAAACTTGCACTAACGTTAGCATGTGACTGATGGTTGCAACCCATAGCCTTTTGACACACGAAGCCCCCAAAGGCTCTTCGAGAAGGGTCCGCAGCCCATAGTAAAACGCAGGGTTCAATATGCATCTCTGGCACGAGACAGCCTACACTACGTCATGCGCTTCTAGAACGCTGGTCCAGTATGAACCATCACTTTCTGGACGTAGTTTTTTAAGGGTTTCTCTGGTCCCCAGGAATGGGCGACATTATCAATAGTGAGAATAAAATACGTTTGATCATTTTTTTCAACCAAGCATTTCACCCTCGAAACTTCGTACTGGACTATAAACCAGACCAAACCAACCGAGATGGATACAGATAAGAACAAGCGCCTCTTGAATCGATATGGGATTCTTCCAAAGCGAGGCAACCTTCTCAATCACCAATTAGAGGTTCGCATGACCGGCTTTATCCTTAGCATATGCCAAGCTAACAGTTTTGGTCAAAGGGAAGAAAATATTTCGACTCGGGAGACTTTGCTCTTAACCAAGCTCATCGGTCATCTAACATTGGCAACGTCACAACAGGTCGCGAACATCCAATCCGCCAAGATATATCAGAGCCTTCTAGTTCCGTCCCGAGTTCCAGCAATATTGATGATAACGCAACTCAACAGTCATCAACAAGACGAAGAAGCCCGGAGGTAAAGCTTCGCGCCCAAACTCACCTTCATCAAGAGATGGAAACCCCTCCCGAGAGTGAACATCATGGGACAGAAGAGGGAAACAAGGGGTAGGCTACTGTTGATATAATATGCGTTTGAGAAATATGACTCAATTTGCGAGTTTTGAGGTCTTCTCGTGCAGATGGAAAATGGATATTCATCCAGAGCCTATTGGAACCTATATCACTATGGCTGTCTATGTAATTTTAGCTAAACAAAGCTCTCTTCCAACGTCAACTCAAACCTTGCTCTTGTCTAACAACTTGGTCTGCATTGGGATTGTCTTGACACCGTCAGTAGAAGCGTAATTGGTTTAGTGGTAAAATTCTCCGTTGCCATTCGAGCAGCGTCGGGGAGCCCAGGGTTCGATTCCCTGATTACGCATTGATGGAGCTGAAGCTCAACATATCTTTTTGCGGTTGTATTATTCTATATTTTTGTGAGTGTTTTCCCATGTTCCAGCCCGGTGGTGGAGGCGGCGTTGAGGTTTAACTGAAGTTCAAGAGGAAGGTCAAGCCTTTGCTTGGTCACGGGGCAAGGCAGTGCAGATGGATTGTTTCCATTTCTGGTAAGTCATACCACTTCTACCAAAGAGAATTTGCATACAGTTGGCGGGAGGTATAATTAACTGGATATTGTTACTCAAAGAGTTGTACTTGTGGATTTGATTCTTTTCTTTCTATGCTCACTGTTGTGAGATGTCTACTTTGCTCCACCAAAACTCAGATTGCTTCCGTGCCCAATCATCATCCGTGAACACAGCAGTCTTGCCGGCATCTCCTCCTATCAACTCCTCATTCCCTTGGCCGAATCTCAACACCTTGGGACTTTTGGGATCATATGCCTCCCATTTGGGTCTCTCGGGGTACTCTCCAGGTACAGCATTGGGATCACCTCTTGTGATGAAGCTGGTAACGTAATGGTTCAATGTCTTGGCAAGGTCTTTTTGTGTTGCGGAGACAGCGACAACCTTGGGATCGCAGACTTCGTATCGCATGTTATCGGCGTGCTGAGCCCCGTTGTTGACTGTACTAACGGCGGCCCAATGGTAGAGGTAGACGGGTACTGATGGGGAGGCGAGCTCGGCTGTCTGACGCGCGGGAGCGACATAAGCATAATGGGCATATGCAGCCTCGATGCGCTTGTACTGTGAGCCCATATCCTTACGCGTCTCCTTGTACTCGGAATCCTCAAACTTGGCTGGATCTCGGTAGAGCTCCTCAATAGTGTCCAAATCCTCGGAGGTAAGCAGCGGCAGCAACTCAGCCCAGAAGTGTCGAAATTGGGAAGACTCCGACATTTGCTTGTTTACATAAAGCGAACCTTCGTTCGTTGTGAAGCCAGTCATTATGGGCACCTTATGCCACTTGCCCGACTTCCATGTCTCAAGTGGCGGTCGCGCAATGACTTCACCGTCAATGACAGGCTGAAAAGCCCAGCGGAGGGAGGGGTTGTACTTGTCGAATGTGGCTGTTTGCGCATCTGTGATGACCTTCTCTGGTTGTTGGCGCAGATAAGGAAAGATCTCATTCTCTGGGAGGTCTTCGGGGACGCCGACCGTGCGGAGGAAGTCTTTAAACTGAGCTTCGTGGATAGGCGCGTTGTAGGGTCTCACAGCTCGTGATGTAGGAGCTCCGGACTCAATAATGGCTTTGTGGAAGAGAGGGGCAACACCCTCCTTGTAGTGCATGATATGATGACCGATCTGCTTGAAGTTAGTGGATTGTATGCCCAAATTGTCGAGGGACTTACAGAATGAGCACCGGCAGACAGACCAAACAATGTGACATTGCTAGGGTCACCACCGAAAGCTGCGATGTTTTCTTGCACCCATTCCATCATGAGAATCTGATCCTTTAATCCAAGGTTAAGAACACCCTCCTTGGCACTCAGACTCGAGGGCAAAAATCCCAAAGCTCCAATTCGATATTGAAACGTCACAGCAACAAAGGCCTCGGGCGCATTCGCCACCATCGACGCTGTCTTGTGCATATGCGCCGAGCCTCTATTGAACGCGCCGCCATGGATATAAAGAGCAACAGGCAACTTTTCATGTTTATCCGCCGACTTGCGAAAGATGTTTGCTGTCAAACAATCCTCACTCTGTTCAAGCGTAGGGCCTACCAACAGTCCCTTGCCAGGAGCTGCGGGGCCATATTCAGATGCATCAATAACTTTGTCGGGTGAAGCTGGGACTCTGACGGGGAGGCGGAAACGGAGATCGCCTGTTGGGGGTAGAGCGTAGGGCACACCCATCCAACCATCTACGGGTTGGGGTAGGCTGTCATTCAGCTTGACGCCGAGAAGCTTGCCCTGGGGCAGAGAGATGGTTGGAGTGTCTGCAGAAATTTGGCTACCCATTTTGGCTTAATTTGCTATTGTCACAAATGAGGAATCGTGAGAGTACAACGGTTAAATACAGTCAAGCCTCGACACTGACGAAACTCAATGTTGGAGTAGCGCCATCCTATGAGGGGCATCTTCTCGGCGTCCAAAAACCGCTCCGCTCTCCACGGCTCAGTTCCGACAACGGCTTCAACAGCAGAATCGCCGGAGATAAGTGCCATCTGCGCCCTATCTTTCCAATCTGAGAAATAAAACACGCGAATCTCCCTTTTCAGATCGGGGAACTTCCCTGCCCCGCGATTTCGCCTGTTGAATATGGACCCGATCGTGGCCGGTGTTAGATCTGAGGACCGAGTATCGGAGGTTGATAGCGGCCAACTGGAACTAGGCCTAATAAACCCCGCAAACTTGGGTGATTTTAGTGAGATTGTCATTGGTGAGAATGCCGTTTGCGCTGTCTTGACTCAGCAACTGCTGCTTCGTTGGGATGGGATCTGCATGATAGACTGATAGGGTTAATTGGCTTGCAAGATACGAGGATCATGTACCCCGGACCATTGTCTATCGCTCGTTTAACTGAGAGGAAGGTTATATGGGTCTTTGGCCTCCCATCATTGTGAATCTCAAAGCTGTCCTCGTGGAATGCTCCTGAGATTGATTCAAGGGTGCTGAGTGCCACTGGTCTAAAGATCTCCTAAGTTATTCTAAATTTACCTAAATATTTTTATCGCTTAGGATATAGGCCCTAAAACTCTTGCCTTCCCTAGCGATGTCACCAATAACAACGGGGCCGTTGCCTGACGACAAGAAGCTCGCCGATGAAGAGCAAATCGCGATGAAAAAGCTCGACTCAATCACAACAGGCGAAGTCGTCGAGCTTGACGCTACAGAAACATTTCTCCGTCAACACAACTTCACAAATGAGTACATCGGTGAATTGTTAACCGATACGGAACTTAACAAGAAGCTCATCCGAAAGGTTGACATGATCCTCCTCCCCATGTTGATGGGCACATACATGCTTCAATACATCGATAAGAATTCATTAAGCTACGCAGCAGTTTTCGATTTGTTTACGGACACCGGAATCTCATCAGATCAATATTCCTGGTTCGCTTCAATCTTTTACTTCGCTTATATGGCTGCGGAATACCCTTGGCTGTTTCTCGCACAGAAAACGCGAATGGCCAAGGTTGTCAGTGGCTGTGTTATTGCATGGGGAAGCGTTTTGTTATTGACCGCTGCGGGAAATAATTTTGGCTCGTTGGCGACGTGCAAATTCTTTCTTGGTGTCTTTGAAGCGCCCATCACGACGTGTTTTATGATGATCGTTTCGATGTGGTACACACGTGAGCAGCAGCCTTTCAGAGCTGGCATTTTCTACTGTTGTAATGGAGTAGGAGCTATGGTGGGAGAACCACCCCGGTTATTCGGAATCTACTGACATTTCATAGCTCGGTGGCATTCTTACCTACGGTATCGGGCAGATCAAGAACTTTCCCGTTTGGAAGGCTGTTTTCATGACTTGCGGAGGCATGACAGTCGTCTGGGGCTTCGTTCTACTGTTCTTCCTCCCCGACAGCATCATGTCAGCTCGCCACTTCACCCTGGAAGAACGAGCCCTTCTCATTGGCCGCGGCCGTCTCGCTCGAACTGGCGTTCTGAACAAGACCATCAAGTGGAACCAAATTCGTGAGGCTTTCATCGATCCTCAAGTCTGGCTTCTTGTCTTGTTCATGCTCCTCAACGAGATCATCAACGGAGGTATCGCCAACTTCGGTAAACTCATCATCAAGGGCGTTGTCAAGGATCCTCTTGAGACAGTCGCTCTTGGTATCCCCATGGGCGCATTCCAAGTCATATACATCCTATCAGGCACATTCCTGGCTTCGCGGATCCAGAATTGTCGTACGATCATCATGGCTCTCTACCTTATCCCCACCATGATTGGAGTCTGCCTGCTCTGGAAACTTGATCGTGAGCATCACAAGATCGGCGTGCTTTTTGGTTATTACATCATCGGCGCCTTTGTCTGCTCTCTGGTTCTCGCGATGCAGATGCCGGCTAGCAATCTCGGCGGCTACACCAAGCGTATTACTGCTTCAGCAATGGTCTTCATTGCCTACTGTGTCGGCAACGTCATTGGCCCTCACGCTTTCTTGGGCTCTGAGGCCCCCTTGTATCCGTCCGGATGCATTACGATTCTCAGCTGCTCGGTTGCTCAGATGGTGGTCGCAGTTGCACTTCGAATACTTTTAATCAGGCGAAATGCACAAAGAGACGCAGCCGCTGTGGCTGTCGGGACAAATAACGAGGATCCCTCTAAAGTCGATGGAGCTGACTTGACAGATTTCGAGGTAAAGTTCATTTCAACTGCATTGTGACACGATACTAACATTTTACAGAACCCTCATTTCCGCTACGTGCTCTAAACACCTGATATCTCGCCTAAAACTGATCTAAAGACCCACCAAGATACACTAAACTTACCTAAATATATTCATCACTTAGGATAATGGTCCCAAGCTTTCTTGCCTTTCTCTTGATATCTCGAATGTTGCCAGTTTGAACGAACTGCATTGACTATACAATGAGTTTTCTTAAAACCCTGTACGGGTATACAAAGACAGTGCATTATAATCAAGTGATCTGATCTAAAGATCTACTAAAATACACTAAATTTACCTAAATATGTTCATCACTTAGGATAACGGTCCTAAGTTTTCTTGCCTTTTCTAGGCAGCGCCGCCAATATGCTTTCCCATGATCCGACCCAAAAGATATTCTCCTATCTAAAATTATTTTTCGTCCCTGATGTTACAGCGTTGTTACAAGCTCCTGTCCTAGTCCCCGTCCTCGTCCGCTACTGCGATAATGGTCTGGGCCACGGGAATATAACTTCGTAAGTTGAAGCACCGACAAAGAAGCATAAACCAAGAACCCACTCCTTAGTATACAAACGCAATGGTCCGTTGTGTTCATCATATGACAGCCGAACCCCAAGAGACACGTGGTGGTCGAGATCGTTGGCAAGATACTCCTCATCTGGCTGATCTTCTGACCAGAGTGATGTGAAGACATGTGTGAGATCACCCTCTTGTTGGCTGAAAAGCTGGTCTGACTCATCGAGATTTGAATTGCGTATGAATATCGCCCGGGCTGTTGTAGCATCTCCAGATGGGTCACATAGATAGCCCAGTGTTAAAGGTTGATCTGCGTCCATGGCTCTGACGACCTCCTTCGCCATCAGTCTTCGATACCGCAGGCTGAAAGACTCGTCGTCATCTACGACGAAGGCATCTTCCTCGAGAAAATCCTTCAAATCATCCACTATCTCTGCGTCTTTACGTCCTTTCTTTGCCTTGACAAGTTCCACTAGCTGTCTCAGCCGGGTGCGCTCATAATCTGATAGTTGCTGTTCGCCTTTCTGGATTGGTTGTGATAAGCGTGGCGATGACCGCGGCGCTCGAAGAGTATCATCCAGCTCCCAGAGATGACCTCTTGTGACTATCCCAGTTTTGGTGAAGTTGACGTCGACGAAGCGACAGCTCTTGTTGAAAGTCAACCTTTTGGCACCCTCGGGAGCTCGAAAGTCGTCAAAGAAAAGGCCATTGATCTGCTCAACCATTGGCTCATGCTCTGACACAGGTGGCTCATCGTTTTTGAGTATCTCGCCGTTCACGAGCCGAAGGGCTAGTATTGCGAGGTCTAGGTTCACGCCGCTATCTTGAAGCCGCGTACTATTGAGGCGTGTCGCGTACTGGCAGCAGTTGGCGATGATGGCCAGACAGTCCCACGGCTCTGTAACGCCTCGTTTTCTAACATCGGAGACAATTGTCCCTGACATGGAGCTTGAAGGTGACAGCAATATGGTGTATTTGCCAGCCGTCGCTAGTATGTGATCAATCATTTCGTCATCCTCACTCGTTGCAAAGTGATGTTGGCGAAAGCCAAGACAGAATTTAGTAGCGCTTTCTGAAAACCTGGCAGACTGGACACTGAGCTCGCCAGGTACTACACCAAACATGGGTTTCTTGCCGCTGAGTATCGACCTTTTGGCTTCCTCAAAATCGGCGCTATGATGGATTAGAAGCGTCATCTTGAGACCAGCTCTGTAGTTCTCCTGGAACGTCCACGCTCTTGTCCACCATTTGTCGCGAGTGATTTCGTATATCAGGCATAGCATCTTACGAGCTTGGTTATACTCTGCACCTTTGGACAGCGCGAATCCGCCCTCATGGTACTTGACAAGGGCACCTTTCAGTATCGAAGAGAGCGTCCTCATCTCATCCTCATCTTGGATCGGTCGACCGAGGAGCGCGACAGGATGATCGCTCAGCGAGTAAACACGGTCCATTGCATCGAGAGCGTGTCTCTTTTGTCGACACTCAGTATGTGTGCATGCTGACTGCTTGCATTTCTTCTGCGGGATACTATGCCGATCAATCCACAGAAGCGGCACGTCATGGCACTGCATGTACTTTGTGATCCGTTCCAGCACCGAATTTCGTACTGAGGAGCGCCAAGCTTCTTGCCCATCCCTTGTCTCTATTTTATGACCGTCCTTCCTCAAATTTTGCGTCTCATGCTCGGAAGCGTCCCAAGTGTACGAAAGCGCAACGAAATTTCTGTCTGTGAATCCGTTGACGGTTTTTCTGAACCAATAAGGTGTCTCAGGCTTGTCATTCTCATCTTCAGTAAGCTTTCTCTTCTTGGATTGTCGTCGGCCGAGACATTCGAGATTCTCGACGATCCATATCATCTTTTGCTGCGGGATTCTGCATTTTTGTATCTGGAGGAGTGACGAGATGATGTTGGGCTCGTCTTCTGGTGTGTGACTGCCCCGAAGGACACGTTTTGTGGCCATGCTTTGGGCCGCTGAAAGGACATTTCGGGTTTAGGGGATGCAGTCGATTGGACATGGATGAGATATCTGGTGTCAAGGATGACGACGTCAGCACCACTAGCTCACGAGACGCGGCGCCAGCTGCCAATCACAATACTGTTTCGATATATGTGGGTCTATGATCAGCCGCATCTCCAGATGAAATGGCTTAGGGTATGTTGGGATATTTTAGGATCAACTTAGATTGCTCCTTGATGACTCTATTTTCTTACCCGATCCAGGGACTCAAGTCGTCAGACGTCTAAGGAGGAAGGTAAAGTATCGTACATTTGTTGATACTAATATCCTATAGACTCGTAAGCAACAGAAACAGAGCTATATGCTGATTCCAGTTCAGTCGCTATCTTTTTGTCCACGAAAAATCTCTTGCAGGATTGCTCCTTTGCACCCGATCATTTACTCAAACCTCAAACATCTTCTACCCAGGTTCCCGGCATAAGCATGCGCTGTTTCTGCCTATGAAGCCCGGCCTTCCTTTCCTTGCGCTTTTGTCTCCTGTCAAACCGGCTCTAGGCTAATTGCAATTCCCGTTCAACCCATTTTGCCTCTTTTGCACTATAATCGTTGTGATGGCAGAGAGGAAGCCAACAAGGCCACCCTTTTCGATGTCTGTCACATCCATCTGGAACCCCCAAGGTCTGATGTTGCTTCCAAGCTTCGTGCTGTACGATATAATATTGTGTCGAGCCTCCTGGATAAAATGCGAGCGGCGTCGCAAGGTACGCATGTTCCTCCAACAGCTCGTGAACAGGGCTTTAATCATGGATTGAAAGGGCCAGAATGGGAATTGTCTGCCTCTCGACTCTTTGATGAATAAAACGTGTCTGTAGTTCGAGAAACCAACTTTCTTCTTATTCCAATATGTCGTATCGCACCACGTTGCGAAACAGCACTCCGTCTCGACCATGAGGTATTCCTTGATGTTGACGCCAGATTCCTCCAAAATATCTATCCAGAGATGCGCATGTACCAATATCTCGTCCGTGTCCCAATTGTAGAACAAGATATCTTCGTAGTGTTAGGGTGATAAACAAACCATGCTTACTGACTTACGCCCAGAAGAGAAGTCTCCTTGTCAGGATCATATTCACCAGGCAATGATCGTTGCTGGTGTCAGAATGCCTTGAGTAAAGAAATCCTGAATTTGGCCCAGGTTGTCATTCATAAAGGCCATTTCAACTTTTTCTCCAATCTGACGCTGACCTAGGAACTGGTGGTACCCGGAGTTGGTGAGTAAGTCTTGGCTGCGCGCCACGATGTCTGTGAATAAAGGTGCCCAGTCCTCCAACTGAGCATTTGACATCTGATCAGCGGAAAGTTGGCTAAAACCATAACTGACCTCACTCAGAATGACATCATCGAAGCGGCCCCAGTCGTAAGGAAAATACTGCCGACAAGCTTCTACACATGCAGTAATATGCCAAGCCTCATAGGTCCATAGTAGGATGCGGAACTCTGTTGGGTTCATTAAAGCTTTGCGTAAATGGATGTACTCGAGAATGCAGCTGAAGGCTTCATCTGATACGGGGTATTGGTACGAGAGGCCCTCTCATTATTGATAGTTGTATATATGTGTTCAACAATGGTGACCCGAAGGTTAAAGTCGAACATTCCTGTGTAAGGATTAAACATTGAGTATCCGCTCTTGGGATTGTTGTCAGTTTCTGTGTCTTTTCCAGAAACGCCAAACTTGAACAATGGCGTCTCCCTATCTTGAACACAACTGAGTTCTCATGGGTAGGCTGCAGTGAGTATTTTGTTGCATCAAATCTTGGTTTGATAGATGAGTGAGGTGTACCAGGCATGTGATGATTGACAGGGAGCGACAGACTCGGTGCTTCAAAGGGTATAAGGCGCAAAGAACTAGATTGTCAGAAAATTCCGGTTTGCAACTCGTCACTAAACTTACAATGAGCTTGAAATCAAGAAGGAGTCGAGAGCAGAGATTGACGCGTCCAGATCGTCGACACGTCTCGTGAGCTGGTCTCTTTGCTGCATGAACAGGAATCCAACGCTTCTGAAAGGGTTGAGGCCTGTGCTAATTTTGATACAGATCTTCTTGATGACCTGGTAGACATTTGATAGTTCAACGTAGCAAACTTGGATTGCGCGTCGCAGATCGTTAAACAGGAGTGACTGCCCGCGTGTGAGAGTCAAGCTACCAGTCTCAGATAGAACGGTCTCCAGACCGTTGCAGACGGCCTCGATCTTATCAAGCTTGCGGCAAATGACAGCCAATTCCTTTGTTGCTGACTCGTAGACTGATACCAGTTCTCTGGTACACGTTGGGAGATGTGAAGTGAGCGAGTGGAAGGGGAATAGAAGTCTTATTGAGGGGTTGTAGCCGGCAAGGTATGACGAGTTTCAGACTGAGGAGGCAACATTATACAAGGTAGTGCAAGTTCCACTAGTTCGATGCAATAAATCACCAAGCATCTGCAGGCGAGACTTGATGACTTCTAACAGGTCTTTTCCTTAATGCTTGAGATATCCCCTAGCATAGGTAATAAGAGTGGCGAGGGTAATAGAGAACTAATATATATATTCTTAAGCTGCCTAGCTTATTAAGTTATTATAGATAACAGTTTAACTTACTGCTAATATAATATTTATAGAGTTATATTATAGTAATATATATAGAGATATAAACTTAAAGTTATATCTCTTTATATATCTCTTAATCTCTTCTCTTTATAATACTTTAGGGCTTATAGTAAGATTTATTAGTTATTATAAAAGCTTATAGATAAAAGCTTATATTAAGAAAAAAGATATTATATTATTATTTATCGCTTATATTTATAGCCTAAAGCTTAACCTTATAGGCAGCAGTCATCCCCTAGCACCTACAGGCCTTGCTGAGAAATAAATGACTGGATCTGGGTCTTACTAGGAGGCGAGGGACAGTAGTAGACTTCACACAGCTTGTCCCTGGCAAAACCATGTTCGATCAATTGAGGCCAAAGAATCAGAATTTGAACGGCAGATTGAAGCAACGAATAGTTGACTCTGGCAAAAAAGAATCAAAGCCCGCTGGGCTCTGACATAATGAGATTCGCGCTATTTAGATTCTTCTCATAATGCCCTTCCAACCATGGCCTTCCCAGGTCCTTCAGGTAGACGACCCCATAATTCATCTGTACTTTGGTTGTTCCCCGGATAAGAAGCAGACAATCTCTCCACATCAATCTCTCTCAAGACATGTATACTATCATTCGTCGGAACCACTGGTATCGGATTGGTAGCCGCAATAGTTGTGTTGGTCCGAGAATCGCCAGCGTGGATAAAGTCTCTCGTACTTGATGTAGTTCCTTTAGTATTCCCCTTTTGCATAGATGACAATGGTACAAGAGTCCTCTGATACTCGGAGTTCTTTGTTGGACGTGATCGGGTTCCGCTGCGATTGCGAACGAACTCAATGAGTTCGCTGAGAACAGCAAATTCCAGCTTGAGTTTAATCGAGTAGGTGACCAGCTTGATACCTTGCTCCCAGACATAAAGGTCATGGAACTCTATGGCCAGGAGAGCGATGTCCATTAGGATGATGACGAAGTTGATCGTGAAAAGCTTGTATAGCATGCTTTTTGTGTTGCCGAACGCTGTCTTGAGGATCTCCATTGACTTCCATATGTACAGACCAGAGATGATGAGCTCCTGCAGATAGAATATGGACATGGAGATCTTTTCCATGATGTTGAAGATATTGTTGAAGCCCCTTCTATTGGCGCTTGGACTATACTCTGATCCGAAGAGCAGTACAGTCATCGTCGAATGCTAGGCCGTGGTTAGCTAGGAACCATGTTGCTCAAGGGTATGACTTACCCAAACGAGACCATTGATGATGATCATGATGAGAACGGCTCGCAAGATCTTGACGTCGGTGACAATTAGGTGAAGTCGCGAGTACAAAACAACAGACTGGCCACTAATGACGAGGACCCATCCAACAGTCTCAATGATCATGCCAACATAATCGTGTGTAAGGTCGAAGTAGACAATGAGCCATCCTAGACAGTATGGGATGATTCCGAATGATGCAATGAGAATACTCCAAAAGTAAAGTCCCGATCTTCTTTTGAATGTAAGAGAGATGAGTGTGAGCAGTTCGATGGCATTGTAGAGTGATAACGTCGATGCAACCTTGGTCAAGTATCAGTACGTACCACTACCAAGAGGGGCATACAAGTACAGCTTACAACAACAAAGACATCTCTACCAATGTAGACTGTTTCATCGATGGTTGAGTAGTGAACATCCCATTTATCGCGATGGGGTAACATCATTGTGGTCAGTCGAAAGAAACCTGGGCAATGGTGAATGTAAAATATCTCGGTAGAAAAGCATGCTTACGACGGCAAAGGCAGCTTGGCACATAAATGGGCGTAGTATTTCATCCTTATCTGGGCGCTGTAAAAACGTCAAAGCGTCATAACGGACAATGCCAGGGGTCCAAGGCCGAGAAGCTTGATACACCAAAGAACAGCCTCGATCGGCACTCGCTATAGCTTAATTGTAATAGGTTTCCCTTGGTATGACCCCAACTTCGTAGTATAGGTTCTTTAGTATATGCCGATAAAAGTCGGAGAATATCGTGGCTTATACAGAGTGCGTATGACCCAATCGGTAACGCCATAGCATTCCAAGCATCCCGTGCGCCCGCTCTTACTCGGAGGAGTTGGTTCAGACTTGATCTCGAACTTCGATCAAAAATGCAATTACAAATCCTTTGATAGATTCTCAAGCTACTGGCAAGCTTATGTCCAGTCGGCGGCTCATAGTTAAATCTAGACCCCTCACCTGTTGGATCAGATGATGACCTTGATATTATCTCGTTTGAGACTCAATAGCTTCAATGATCTCATAGTAGCACTCCTCGCGCCAAGAGTCGCTGGCCTCATCCCACAAGCAAGAGCGGAATACGACGAAGATGATAAATTCCTGTCATCGAGCGTGGGTAACCTAAGCCAAAGGACTTTGACAAACTTGGTGCCATGGAAGTGAGACATCCCGATCATCTAAGACAAAAGCAGCTCGCTAGTTTGGCCAATTGAGGAATCGGTGGCTTGCAGTTAAGCTTCTGTTTATGGTTGTCATGGACGTTTTCGACCTGTACCTGCATTAAACCTAAGTAGGCTACTCAAGAAAAGGCTGGTCCAGAATTGTCACTTTGTGTCTCGGCTTTGAGAGGCCTGAAGGTTCGGTACGGCAAATATCCCGCGCCCTCTTGAAAAGCAGTCAAATTGAAGCATAACCGAGCAAAACCGATCAAGACGTTTCGCAAGTAGGACCCGTCGATCAAGAACTCAATTGTCAAGCTTTACAAAATGGCTTGTTCCAACATCTGAACCAGCACCATAACAATAACCTTGTCACGAACTGATCGAGCCATCCCCCTCCCCTCAACATTCGTTCCAATACCAATCCTGACCCTGGTCCTGGTATAGTTTCTTGAACTTATTGATGTTCTCTCCCTCTGTGTCACAATACCACTCCGCCCAATGATTGCAATAGCAATACTCTCACTGCGGCCTCTTCAGCAGTGTACTTTCGGGGTTTTTGTAACGGTACGTGTTGGCACTGCACGAGTAAGATACCATGGGGGCAAGTAGAACGAGAACTGAGAGGAATTGCATAGCTATAAGCGGATCGCAGTGCTTGTTTAGCTTTGGTGAGACAATCTTTCTTGGTGATGGTAAGATGAAAGGCGATGCTGGATAACTATGTTTACTTCACACATCTGACATGATTAATCGTGATATTTATACATGGCAGTCTGTGGTTCTTCTACTATAGCAGAGAAAATCCGTGCCAACATTCCAGGGGTCATGGCAGTGGTGTCACGGTCCCTCTAGTTAAAGCACCAGGGTATTATGCGAGCCGTGGCAAAGGGAGATGAAATGTATTTTGTTTGACAATCCACCAACGACTGATCCTTCATCCGAATCTAAAAGCCTGGTATGGGACTGAGGCTGAGACAAGAAAATGTTTGTCGGTTGTTGAAGCCTCCCTAATACCACGTCGCCACTGCCTCTCCCTGTCCCCATGTAATCATGAATCTGGGAACGCATAATAACAATATCTTATTGCAAGTTGATACTAGGCCATGCCAGCAAAGAGCCGCTGCATCTTTCCTAGTATATAACGAACTCTCGTTCAACAGGGTTCGTTTGGAGAAATTCTCCCTGCATGATTCCATCTACATATGCATCTCTTGTAAAGGTGAAACCTCCCTCATGACGCGAACGAAGCGCAATAGGCGAATGAACGCCTACAAGAAGTGTTACCGTATCTCCGGGCTGCACAAATTCGTGGCCCAAACCAAGCATCCCCTTCTGTGTCTTGAACAGAGTTCTCCCTTGCCTTGCGACAAAGGCATATTCTTGCATTTGGTCGATGGCATAGGAAAGCCTTTCAGCTAATGTCCAGTTTGGTGGCTTTATTATTGGCAATGCCACTGTGTCTAGGTAAGCAATCTGAGATGCGGTAAGACTTTCGCTGCTTATAGGTTCCTGTCGCATCATAGAACGAATGAACGAACGAACTTCGTGATGAGTATCCCCGGGAGCTTCAGCCAAACAAGATTGAAGTGTCCTCCACACATAGTCCTCACCAGGTCTGGAGGTTTCTGGCAGCTGCACAAAGTCGATGATTGATCATATCCGGCGCCTCTTTTCTTTTCCCCTTTCTTCCGGGAGATATTTACCATGGAATTCGTCACGGTATCGCCATATCTCTGTTATCGAATCCACTAAATACCCATATCTGCGAAGGAATGCCGGACTGATTATCGCCATCAATAAACACTGGGGCGGGTCTATCAGTGTTCCCAGTTGCATGATATTTTCGCCATAGAGGGTTCCAGGGCCACGTCTGGCAACTTTTGGGTCCGATTTTGCGACAGTCAATCACCCACGACGGGATGTCACCCTGGTGCCCCTCGCTCCGTGTGCATAGATCTGTCAAGGCGGTCGGTATCACATTCGTACATGGCCCTTGTTGCCGCTGTGAATACCTGTTTCAGTGACAGACGGTAGTCTGCTGGGATACCCAACGTGTCATTTTCAGTTATGACTCCAAGGAGGGCGAATATAAGATCTCTGGGGTCAATTGCACATAACTGCGGGAGAGGCCGTGAAAAGTTATAGCAAAGTAGCCGGGACAGTTGTATCTTTTGTCCTTGTTGATGCAAACGCCGCGTCAACAGGGGTAATTTTATCGAAATCTTTGAACACATGTACATGAGATCTGTTGAAGCATCTAAAGGTATGCATGAGTGAAAGCGGCTCAAGAGTACAAGTAACCTGAGTGTCTGCTCGATGAACCCCAGCGACTCTGATTTGCCTCCACACAGGATAATCACATTCTTCGCCAAGGCCACTTCTTGATCGATCCAAATTCTTTTCCAATATTCCTGGTTCATCATGGCATATAGCCCTTGGCACAATTCATTGCGACGCGCCTTTTGCGCTTTGAGGCAAGGCTTTTGTATGAGACCGACAAAAAATGCCACCAATTCTGGTTGAGCACCAATTGGTTGAGTGTCCTCGAGGTTCAAATTGAAAGTGTTTTGTTGATAGGCAAAGAGCTCCTTGAGGAAACAAACAAGATAGGCATCATGTCTTTTATCGAGTTCAACTATAGCTGCCTTCGATCCGATGCGAGCACAAAAGTCCATCGCGACATCGTACTGGGTGTGCCTTCGCCTAACCATGAGCACACGCGAGACGAACTGCTGAAAATTTCCCCCATCAACCCGACTTGATAGCTCTTCTCATCAATCTTCTTCTGTTGGATGCATAAGCTATCAATCCAGAGCCATCCGGTGACGCCGTTACCGCGAAGTTGCGTCAAGGCCTGGTAGAGGTTTCTGCGTATACGCAATAACACTCTGTTGACAAGAATGTACTACTGCTCAGATGCATCACCCCGAACATACGAGAGTGCTGAGTAAGTTCCATCCTCAATGTAGCCGTGGCGGAGCTCAGGAGAGAGGCGAGTGTCATGGGGTGAAGGCGGAAGCACGCGGACAAGCCTAATCTGCGAATTATCGCGTCGCAAATGTTTATATATGGCCATGCCGTAGATGGTGATATGGTATGAATAGGGGATAAGGTCAATCACCAGGTTCTGTGGCGTCCTGTTGTATGAGCCCATGCGATAGTGCTGATGTCGGCTCTATTAATATGTCATTTGAGGCTCTTATTATTGGAGTGCGAAGTCCCCTCGTCCACAGGTTTTATGCATGGATATGACCGATGAGTTTATACTGTGTTTTCTCTCTCTACCATGGAGTACCGCACAGTCGGGGAGAAGTGATGTATACCAAATAGCTGAAGAGTTTCAACACCGAACCAACTCTCAAGGCTGCAATGGTTAAGCGGACACAAGAGAACTTCCGTCATTTAGCTTATATGTTAAAATTAATCCTAGGTCATCTTGCTTTGCCTGCCGTAGGTAGACTCGCCATGTGCGACCTCACGGACACAAGGGGCCTAGCAACAGGAATCAACTGTGCACAAGGACTATCTGTCTTTGAATCATTCACCTAATCATCTAGGGGAGTCGACCATCCGTTTGCGGAATCATACTCATCAAGTTCTGTTGTACCGCGTAACGTCTTGTACCGCTTCATCTGCTGGGACTGCTCTGACTCCTCACCGTTCAAGATCCTCGTGATTCGCTCCGCAATCTCCTGCCCTTCAAAGTAAGCGCCCTGCAAGTACCCGAAGAACTCTGCAGAGTTGGCTTCTCCCGCGAACCATAATCGATCCATGTTCGCACGGAGGTTCTGGTGTTTCTCCAGCGTCATACCAACAGGCCAGTTGCTGTAGGACCCGTACGACCACCTGTTTCTCATTGTCAGCAAACATCTCAGCGTAAAGGACGGCGTGACTCACTCTTCCATACTCCAGCGGGGATACATGAATGCAGTGGGCTCTGGAACGTGCTTATCGGGGAACATAGAGCGTAGCACCTCCATGATTTCCTTCTTGGTCTTTTCATCTGACTGTTGCTCAACTTCGTAAGCCTGCTGTTGCACAACTGTTCCAAACAGGATATTCGATCCTGGAATGAATCCTGGTGTACTCAGAGACTGAAACAATGGGTAGTAGCCGCGTTGTTCTGGGTCGGCGTAGAGGAAGTACTGTGTGTCCTCGGGCCAGAACGTCTCGTTGAACTGCATGAATATTTTCGTGTAAGTACCCATCTGCATTTGCTGAATGGCTTCTCTCTTCCAGCGGGGAAGCATAGGCTTGAAGTCAACGGCGTCATTTTGGAGGACACCGACGGAGAAAGTGCAGATGGCGTAATCTGCCTCAACGCACCCGTTGTTGGTATCGATCTTGACGCCCTTGGCGGTGTACTCAATCTTTTTGACTGTAGTCTTTAGACGAAGTCTTGGGTCATTCTTCTTGAGGAACTCGTTCGCTTCTCCAACGAGCCAAGCATTGTAGCCCCGCTGATCGGTGACAAGATTGGTCTCATCACTGAAATGCTTGAAGGTAGCATTGTTTCCAGCGACACCATACACGAAGCCACTTTCTTCTGGAGTATACGCCGTCTCAAAGTCCCAGCCCCACCAGTCAGCAGCAGCCATCTTCATATCCCTCTTCGGTTTCCAGCCAGCCAGACTGAGACCGGCCCGAGTTGATGTATCTTGAAGATTCTCGGTAAAGATATAACCAGCCTCCTGCGAGGCAATTTCAAACTTCTCGTCAAAAAGGTCGATCAGATCAGTATAATCAGAAGCTCCAGTCTCATCGTAGGTGATGATCGCACTATCATTAGAATACGTATTCTTCACTTTGTGCTTCTGAGCCAGGCGCCAAATTGGGTTAATTTCGCCCGAAGGATTCTGAAGACCTTCGATCCAGTTCGCACCGAGCTCGACAGTGAAAGGCGTACCGTCGGAGGAGTTTCCGAAAGTGGTATGTTTCATGCGGCCCCCTACGTAGTCATTGTGCTCAAGGATGATAAAGTCGTGGATGGACGCATTGTGCAAGGTTTGGGCAGCAGTGATACCAGCTACACCAGCACCCAGAATTGCAACCTTGGCTTTGGTGCAGGTTTCTTTGCGTGGTATTGATGCTGCTTCGCTTGAGCCCAGTAGAAGGCCAAGGGATAGGGAGAGGAGTTGAGATGTTGAGTGTCGCATCTTGATAGTTACGATAACTCGGTATGATTAAGGAAGATGGGGAGGATAAGAGGCTGCAGAAGAACAACGTTCATTATTTGAGGACTTTGGTGAACTACTTATGCTTCTCGACATTGGACTAGATAATTCTCCTGTTGATCCTACCATCTACCATCTACCATCTAGCAGCTATCAATTCGACCATCTTCATCTCCTTCCATTCTCGTCATAACTATGTCCCATGTCCTTGTACAACACTTTATCGTCTTCTGATAGAGTGAGGCTACACTATCTTATCAGCGTGCCCATTTTCCTTCCCTTTGTGGCATATACATTGCAATTCTTGACTTTGGTGCCAATTACCCCGACATTTCGT
Organism: Fusarium secorum; assembly: GCA_013363185.1. Lineage (NCBI taxonomy): Eukaryota > Fungi > Ascomycota > Sordariomycetes > Hypocreales > Nectriaceae > Fusarium > Fusarium secorum. Next base: position 15,861 of record JABEEM010001741.1, on the reverse strand, counting down.
AGATCACGCTTACCGAGTCGGGCGAATAGATTGCAGCTAGCCAACTCCTATAACCACTTCGTCCAAGCTCTGAAAGGGCCTGTCAAGATAGTGGTTGCAAGGAAGCAACGCTGATCGAGGGAATTTCCCCGGCTGTTAAACCCGTTCCAGCAGGACGATGGAGACAGTCTTGACTATGGCATTGAGCTGCGACGAATGAAGGCATCGTCTTGCCTCCCCGCATTTTGATTGCGTGGCGTCGCGTGGTGGACTTATCCAGATCCTTGACAAGTGCCGACGTTAGTGGTATTTTGGTGCAGATAAGAGCGGGCTAGACGACGAGGATAACATCCGAGACAGCCGGACAGTTGCAATCAGAAGCCAAGAATTGCGTACATGAGCAACCACAACACCCAGTTAGACCAGTTGAACGGCGTTGCATGTTCCCCACAAAGTCTGCGTAGTCGGTAGGGCGGCGGCCATGGTTCTCAGCATGCTTGTTGTGCTTCTTAGACACATGCACCAATGACTCTTCAAAACCTTTAACGTGGTGTTCCTACTTTTTGAAAGATAAAGAGACAATGTAAGCGGCAGTTCCTACAGCTACTTTCAAGATATGTATTAAACGTGCAGATGTTCTTGAATACTTTGGGAATCGGATAAAGGATAGAATTGTGCTCTGGAAGAACTTCGGTGTCGCGCAAGAACGGGACGAGTCTGTAGGTGCACATATAATTTGACGTTAAAGATTAAAACTAACCGTTCTGATGCAGTAAATACACTTGGACTGGCCACGCTGTAAGATCTACTACAATATTGGTCCATAACGGCATTGGCAGGGCGGGACCAGCAGCCAATACTTTAAGAGGTCAAAGGTTGTTAGCCAAGAGACAATAGTGTCGAAGTCAATCGATTAGTCGACTGCTGTATCTTGCATCCAAAGCTTGAGACATGTTTCTGTAAATAGGTAGAACTGTCTGTGACGCGAACAGGAGGACGCGATTTGCCGGCATTACACTTGGAGATACGTCACTTGACCGGCTCAGCTATACAACAGCGGGTGAGTAACATTTGCTGCTCCCTTGTACAAAGGATAAAATCGATTAAAAAACACAACAGCATGAAGTTTGCAACAGCCTATCAAACGTGAAGAACCTTCGAGGTTGGTCATATGCACGGCTACAACGACAGTTGGCTGTGATAGTGGCTCGTTCGCTGGCGAGAGCCAGTCCCGCTGTAACTTGTGACATTATACCAGGGGAACAAAGAATCATAAATGTGCTTCTTGTGGGTATTTGAAGATGATTCTCTTGACAGCAATGCTACGACTGCTAGCTATGGGAGTCTCCGTCGATGCTGGATGTTCCTCGACACCTCCGATCAAGACATATCCATCTGTCAAGTTGCCTCCCTGCAGCCTCCATGCCCATCTATTGATCGCCTCAGTGCTGGAAATAGAGCTGTTTTACAAATTGATGTGCAAGATAATCACAATACAATACAATTTATTACGCCCGGCGGCCTGTTCTGACCGAAAGGGCACGCAAGATAATCACAGCTGGTGTTGCTACTCGTCTTCAACGAGCGAGGGCGGGCGGGCTGCTGAGTCACATGCATGTGATCATGGGCTTTTTTCGTATATCCGAATGAGGGTCGGAAGCCGGCCAACACAAAATGTCACACATTCCCTGCCTGTAAAGCTGGTAGATCTCGGCCTTTCGTTTTCGCTCCGACACACCATGGAAGTATCTTAATCGACCATGCTCGAATAGGCCGGATCTGGGTAACATCTGTGAGTCTAACTGAGTGGCTGTGTTCCTGTTGGATGCTCCCCTAGTCAAATCTCCACCATGATCCTTTAACTTCCACTTCAGCTCGGATATATCACAAAGTGATGGAACTTGATACGACAGCCATCGGAATGTATGTGTTTCATCTCAAACGCTTGCTGTACATCACAATGAGGTGCTACCACTATAAAAGGCTCGTAGAAGCACAACTATTGGCTTCGGATGACATCATCAACATCCATCATCACTCTAAATTTATTCCACCCAATTTGGCAAAATGGCTCCCTTACACATAGGTGCACTTGTCTACGACTATCAAGCTATAGATGTCTTGGGCCCAACCGACCTCCTCCACTCTGCCACCAAGCCATACATCCAGACTTTATCTGGCTATCTGAAGATCGAGCAAGACACCATCTCTCGCGCCCCAGAGTTCGTCTTCCATCATATCGGCATCACTCGCGAAACCTTTGTTCTTCAAACAAGCAACATTCCGATTGCCCCAACTACGACCGTTGATGAATGCCCCGAACTTGACATCCTTCTGCTTGGGGGTCCGGATCCCACCAACTTCGAGCTTCATCCCAAGTACGCCGAGTTCATCCGAAAGCACGCCGCAGCTGGAAAGCTTCTCTTCACCACCTGCACTGGAGCAAGTGTCGCTGCGGCAGCGGGTATCCTTGACGGCAAGAATGCGACAGTCAACCACGGTGCTATTCAGCCTCTCAAACTGAAATTTCCGAATGTCAAGTGGACTGATGAGAAGAAATGGATTGTCGATGGAAACATTTGGACTGCGGGCGGTGCCGTCGCTGGAATGGACATGTTTGCGCATTGGATTAAGGAGAATTTCGGAATGGATATTATGGTCTTGGCTGCGTCAACGTTGGACTATGAGCCGAGGGACGTTGATGGTATTTTGAACGTCATTCCGAAGAGGTATGATGAGAATGGCAAGCAGTTGCAAACTCATGTCTTCAAATAGAAAATGGCACCAGTCGCTTCCGAGCCCATCCGGAGAAGTATCAGTTGAGATATCTAGGCAGGTTCTCGCTACATCATCTAAGGGATGATTGAAACTGTGAATCTTGTCTATTGCATATTAAGTCATGTCATGACTGGACTGGGTATATAACATATCTAAACCAAATACCACCGCATCGATCATCATTTTCTTGCATCCGACTCCTCAACCATGAACTCAACTTCCTTTGTGATTCCTGGCATCGAGGGGATTATCTCATCCGAACTAGCCTCCCCACCTCCTCCGTGAATGTAGACATTCCGATCATTCACACTCCCAATCCCCGTCGTTGATCTGATAGACCTTCCATTACTTCTCTTCCAGTTTGATCCATTTCCGTCGGCGAGCATGATACTTCCAGGTTCGGGACCGCCTTTGTACTTTGAGCTGACATTGTTCGACGAGAGGAGCGAGCCGAAGATGGGTTTGAGCTTTTGGCGCATCCATCCCCACGTACTGGGAAGATTGGCTGTCACGACTGCAACGAAGGATTCTCGGACTGCCCAAGACGCTCCTTCCTCTGGGCCCGTCTTGGGATTCTGGGGATGTCAGTGCACTCCTCATCATAACCTCTACGGTGATGGAAAGTCTCATACCTTGAGGATGAGGATACATCGTAGCAAACCAGCAACCATGACAAATACGGCGCCAGAGAAAAGCACAAGTAATCCGTACTTCTTCACCTTGGGAATGCGGGCGCCCCAAAGCATCGGAATAGGGATCGCGAGCAAGTAAATATCAGTTAGGACGTTGAGGCTGACGATGATGAAGATGTAGAGCTTGGACAGCGCGGGGTAGCAGAAGTCTACAGACTATTAGTATTTTGCCTGCCTCTCAAGTCCGCTTGTGCGTCGACGTACTGCCTGGGTCAGGGTAGATTTGCCAAAAGCGCTTGAATGGTTGGCAGCTGAGGAGAATACAAAATACAATGGCGATGTAGGTCGAGGCGATGAAGCCGAAGCCGATGTAGATTCGGGTTTTGTAACCGGTGAGACCAGCCTGGAGTCCTTAGCCCTGTCATTCCATTTTTATGGCGCGTTCAGCTTACCGTGAGTCGGAAGTAGAAAGCGCATAGCGCACTCTTGATAACCCAGAGCACTGTTGCGTACGTGATCCACCCAGCGATCTGGATCTTGGATCCTCCAACCCTGTCAAACTTAGTCACCCACGTCTGCTGCAGGGTCACGCGACCTACCTCCATCCATATTCTTCACTGTCCGGCGACATAGCCTTGCGCTCCTCATCCGTCATCCCACTGTTGGTCAACCCACGAAACTTTGCTCCGACAGTATACGCAAGCGCCGTCTCGATCGTATACGGAATAATCGCTACCAGCATGAGGTAATCATCGGCCTCAAAGTTCCTCACGCCGACTTGTCGTATCCTCGCAAACGTTCGCAGCCCAATGACCGATATGCCAATAGAAAGCAGTGTAAACGCCTCGGCGGCGAAGGAGGTTGAACTACTCATGGCTGCAGAAACAAAAAGCGATACGAAAACAAACGCCTGCATAGGGGTCACGACCCAAAGGGAGGGGAAGCCTTTAAAGCCAATTAATGCCTGGAAAACACGTAACCACTTGCATGGATCAAGTCCGGTCCTCCGAGGGTCCATCGCCAGTCACAACTCTATCTTGCAGCATCGTTACGGTGATAAGAAGCCCAGGCACAGATCCGCGCCCAGGAGGGGATGTCATGGGAATTAGATGCGGATGAGGCTTGCAGTAGTATTCTGCGCTAGAAGACGATTGACATTCGCCAAGGATTTGGTGTAGAAATGGGCCTCTCAGCTGCCGACTCGAGACATTTCTTCACTGAAGATCACTTTAAAAGTCTTTGTCAAACTTGATAATGAGAACGGTCATCTTATGTCAAAACGTTGCAGTGAGTCGTGCGTTTCAGATAACGCTTGAGGTCTCATTGCTGAGAAGAGGAATGTTTTATCGGTTGACGATGTTGTACCATTGTCTCGGGAAGAGAGTCCCGGTTCCCGAAAAGACCAATTCAGCGACGATCAGTGTCAGCTCTATTGAGTCGACTCAGCATCTACAGAGTCAGAAAGAAAGGATTCATGAATGGCTTACCTTGTTGAGACAATGTAACCGGGTTTACCAAACTCAAAAGCCTCTCCTTTCTTTGTTCGTGCTCTCCGGATTTGCAAAGACCCGTGCCCATCTCAGGGGCTACCGAGTCCCCGGATTCTTCATTGCAGCTCCCCGTGACCCACCTTCCGACGTTGCAGGGATTGATCGGAATCAGAGGAAAGGGTTCTGCGCCGCAGTTTGTTCAGGAGAAGTTATCTTCATGTGAATTGATGATGTCTTAGAATGCATAGGTCGTGAACTGACACGTCAAAGTCCTTTTGTAGAGTATGATTGAAAAGGTTCTTGATAACAGTCAATGCGGCAGATCGACCGCAATTGAAACGCGTTCCGCTAAAGTGCCCCGCTAACTAGGTATTTAGCGCTCGTCATCGTTTCCATTTGGGATCCGTAGGGCAGACTGAGGTGATGGCTATGCTGAAAAAATGATTGCGATTGCAGATCACGAAACTTTGAATTGGCAACTTTGGACTTGACAAATTGCTTCATTGTAATTATTTGCTTCAAGCACGGGAATTTACAGCCTTATGGGGGGAACGTTTGCTCTTGTCGAGATGGTGGGAAGCCACTTAACTAGTAGAACCGGATCGCCTGGTCGGAAGCCCAAGTTGATGTATGGTTGGCTGTCTCGCAAGACATACATGTCTTGACAAGATCATTTCATCCTTCTCCGACTGTGTATTTGCATCTCGTTCCCGGAATAAATATAAGGCTCCAAATAGAGTTTTCAGGGAATTAAGCACTGGTTAGAACCTCTGCATGGACAATCTTTTGATTCTTCCTTCATTGACGTCGTTTGAAAACAAAATGCCAAAGGCGCAAAAACAATCTGATGAGCCGGTGAGCCGAAAATCGCAACACGAAACCAAACCCATCTGAGCCTGCCAAAAACATTGGTGAAGACTCAAGCCTCGAGAATTTCCAGCATCCGGGTCTTATAATCATCTTAGCTAATCTTAAGATCGCACGGCACGTTTATTATCAGATGCTGCCTATTGTTATAGCAGGTAGCCACTGTATTTTTCAGTGAGCCAAACGCGCCCCATTTTAATCTTCCTTCCCTCAGTCCATCGCTATTGCTTTATCGCCAAAACACCACAGATTCATGAGCCTTTTCTCTTTACGGCCATAAACAGGCGGCCGATCTCTTCTTCCGACGCCCCCGCAGCCTTCTCAATTTGCAGTGCAGGAATCACTCCTTGTGCGACCCGTGTGTACAACTTTTCGCGCTTCCTTCATGGCGTTCGACCGATCAACCAGCACCGGCCCCGAGTGTAGTCCAGAAGCTATATTCGCGGACACCGGAATTCGCATCCACCCCTGGGAAAGGGTACTATCCAAGAAGTTTGCAAAGTTCGCGACCAATATCTATCGTCTCGTTGGCGAATATGTCAATATTTGGCTTGGCGACATAAACCCCGAGCACTGGACGCTTGGTACCTCTGAGAGTCTGTACGATCTTCTATTTCACGCCACTCGCCATATTGATGGCCCGAATGAGCGGAAAGAAAACTTTGGCCAACAAGACACACTTGGCAACATGCGCTTTTACAGACGCCTGGCGTGGCATGAAGCCTACAGTATATCCAAAGCGACTTCAAGACGCACAACTCTTCTTCTCCGCCTCTGACAACGACCTCGCGGATGGAAACACAGTCGATGAGACCGACAAATCGGAAGCCGAGCCCTCTGTTCTTTCACCTGAAAGACCCCGAATGAATCCCTTGACCCGCAAGCATCCTGCAACCGAGTTTCTTCATGAGGCTTTCCCCAAGCAGCCGCGCCGATAGGAGATTGCTGTTTCAGCAATGACAGGCGATAACACTGAGATACTTCCACTCTCTAGACAGGTTTGCAATACTGACTTCGACAGTTCCTCTCGACTGATTGCGACCTTTTTTCCGAACTTAAACAACAACAAATGACGCACAGGACAACAAATGAGAAGGTTGGACTTACGGCGGCTCAATATGATGAACTTGATAAGTACCCCTTTTTCATCGGACACATAGCCCTACTTTGTGATGCAGGACCCAAGGGACTGAAGAGGATGGTTGATGCTTTGAGTGAGCAAGGACTTGAGTTTGAGACATTGATTGGTGAGCATGTAAGCGATGGACAGGTCAGCGTTAAGAAGTAAACAGAAGGCGACAGGAGTTGCAGGCTTCACAATAAGACTGGGCGTGAAAATTAGCTGGAGTGCAATCTTGTCACGAATCACGGATGGAGGATGGCGTTTCGGTGGACATTCCAAGGATGGGAGCAGTGCTTCTGTGCACAAAATAATTACTCAGGCAATACTACGATTGAAGCTTCACTGACGTCATCGCTGAGATTCAAAAACAACAAACCACAGAGTCATTGGTAAAAGCAAGATCTTTTGATGTATGGAATGTTCATGTACGATAAATTACCTCCTCAACCTCAATCTATGTACATCCAAGCATATTAAACAAATAAACTAAAAGTCCTTTTTCGCGGACGACCGAGAAGTTTCGAAAAGCCAAACAAATCAAGTCATTTTTCCCATATCCAGCAATAACCCAGTCATTAACGCATAACTTCATAAGCAACCCTTGTTTAGTCAATTGCTTCGATTGAACAAGCTCATCCGCAAGCCCCCTTTCTTAGGCTTCTGATGAAAAGAGCTCTGCGCGCTGACGGGTCGATGTTCGAAACTGTCAATGCTCTCCATGCGCTGAACGGGCTGACGGACCGCGGGTGGTGGGGGCTGCTGCATGAGTTCCCCGCGGAGAGCTTTGCCCACTTGATCGTGCTGACGTTCATATTCGTCGTGCTTGGACTTGGCTTCGATAAAGCGGTCTTCGGCTTGGCGACGTCGTTCCTGAAGAGCCCGGATCTCATCGTCGAGTTGATTCATCTGGGCTTGAGCTTCGTGCATGAGATGATCATACTCGTGGATCTTCTGCTCAAGAGGTAGAAGAACGCTCTTTTGAATAGAGGGGCTGTTGAGACGGTTGATGTCGTTGCCAGGGACTGCTAGACGGTCTGGTGAAGGCGCGCGACGCTGCTGATGCTGCTCTGAGGCCATGGATTGAGAAACACGGCTCTGCTGGGTGTTTGGTCCATTTCGGGGAGGTGACTCTCCATGAGGTCGGGGTTCAGACTCCGAAGCGCGGCGGGATTGTCGTCTGTACCGACCACCGTCTCTAGGACCATTGGGCTGCTGCTGCTGCTGAGGACCGCCGTCCATTCCGCCAGGATAAGTAGGAGGCATTGGTTGCTGAGGACCTGGACCTGGACCTGGACCTCTGGGAGCGTTGTTGTTTGGGCCTGGCTGTCTACGCTGCCCAGCATTTCGAGGGACCTGACCAACCGGAACAACACGCTAAAACAAAAGGTTAATTACGAGGCTCTGGCGCGGAGAAAAGATGTTGCAGAAAAACAGTGTTCTCTAGCGCGAAAAACTCACCTGCTGTTGCTGTTGTGCTTGTGCGAGCATGGCGTCCTGCAGCGCCACGTCAGAGGTAGGTGAGCGCATGTCGAATTCTTCACTCTGAGGGCGGAAATCATCGAGTTGCTCGGGCGATTGAGTGCGTCTGTATCTCGGACTCTGGCCATTTCGCGCAGCGCGAGCTGCCTCACGGGCGTCACGAGCAGTGCGAGGCTCGACGAAGCCCGGGTCCTCGAGATTGTATCTCGGCTGATGAGGAGCCGCCATTGTACTAGCCATGATGCGGGGGGTGAAATGCGGTGAAAGAACCCAAAGAACAAAATTTTGGAATGAGAATGTCTTACCAACAAGACATGAAAATAGCGGGCAGAGAGTGAAAGGAATGAGAATCTACACCGACAATGTCAGGAACTGATTCATGTTTTAGTGAGGGTCTGGAAAGGCGATGGCTGGAAATCGCGAGGTTGGTGGTTTGGGCCGGGTTGATTTTTGGCTCAGCCAAGTTGACGAGTCGCCAGATTAATTTTTGAGGTTGGGGAGTTCTCTTAGCTTCAGGGGTTGAATGACCCACTGGAAAGCACAACACCAGCCACTGCCCTCGTCAGACCATGAAGAGAGGGTGTCAAAATGAACTCAGCAAGATTAGCCTAAATTTATCCTAAATTTACCTAAGCCTTTTTGTCACTTAGGATCAAGGGGTTGAGTTTTTCTTTCCTCCCCGGACTGCATATGCATAGCACAGTTCAGACAGTGCCGTTCTATTTTTACAAGGAAATATACAGCAACACGCATCGCTTCGTATCTATCAATCGAGTACACGTTTGAATCACCTGAACAGAGTGTTCTTCTGTACTCGTAATTGATCCACGTACTGGCACAGCGGCTAGATGCATCTCTTGGCTTCCAGGGATTGCCATGCAGGGCATCGGGCGTTTTATCTGATTCTCAAAAACCCGGTTATTGCCAGATTGACGGGCGTCTATCACTTCGGTAAAGCAAGGAATTCGAGATGAAACGCTTCAATGACTTGCTTTAGTGTTTTGCCTGTTTGTTAAACGAGCCTAGTAGTTCAGCCGTTGGGTTTTTGTCTTGGGTGTCTTGGCTGGTGATGCATGCAATTCGAGGTTACACGATGCTACACAGTGTTTATCGGGACGCGCGTCGAGACAGCAACGACCAGTTCTCAACCTTCGCATTAAACTGTTCTTCTTCTTTTGGGGTACCATGAGAAGGTTGGTTCAGAGCAATTATGCCGCACTCAATTGCGGCGGTTTATGCCTGCGACCGTTGTAGGAGTGATGATTGACTTGCCGTTCGTTACCTTGGCCGTAGGATCTTATCGCGTCATGGTCTTGGTCAGATTGCGACCGCAAAATTTTCCGCGTCAGAAGCCAAGCGGCCCGTCCCATCACATCCAAGCCCAATCTCACCGCCATCGATTACTGTGACTCAGATCTCAAACACGGCCCAACGTTTGTCGCATACAGGGTAAATGCTTGCCGACGCCCAGCCCAATTGACAACGACACCTCACATCATTCAAACATAGCGAAATGACCCAAGATACGACCGTGCCAAAATTGGTCACCGTCATAATAACAACTTCCCCAACTCCATCCGCGCCTTCGACGGAGCTTGTCTCAGCGGTCCTCGAGTCATTTGAAGCGCATTGTCATGCTTTGACATCATGTAGTGTTATTGTTGTTTTCGACACTTTTGATCAGATAGTACCCACAGCGCGACTGAAGAAAGGACAAGTCACGCCTCAGCAGGCAGCAGATTTTGACGGATATAAGAAGAATGTCAAGGAATTGATACTCACGAAATATCGCCATGTCAGTACTGAGTTCACCCAACGGCGTGCTACGGCCGAGTATGGTAGTCCCAACCTTCAGAACACTGTTGACTACACGATATCGCAAACCAGCGACAAGAAAGTCACCTTTATAGAGCCGTCAAGACGACTAGGATTCGGTCTTGCAGTACGATCAGCCTTGAGAGTAACTCAAACTCCTTTCGTCTGGGTGCAGCAACATGACTGGGCTTTGGTTGCAGACTTCCCCGTGGCACCTCTTGTACAAATCATGAAAACATACGATTCGCACCCAGAAACTCCCATCAAATACATATGTCTAGCTGCTGTGCGTATGCTCTCGCATGCCACATCCGAACAGCATCCCGTCCTGCGAGAGCTATCATCATCTCTTACACAAAAATACGAAGATCCGACACATCCTGGTGCCAAGATACCCTTGACACCGATTTACTTCTGGCATGACAAACCTCATCTTGCATCAACAGCACATTACCTCGAGAGGGTGTTCCCCTCACGGTTGGCTATGCTGCGAGGAGACTTTATTGAGGACAAGATCGGACAAAGAGCTCGCGCTCAGATGAAGGAAGGCCTCGTAAGTGTATTTTCAGTCTATCTCAGACGAATATCGGGAGTTGCTGCCATGTGAAAGCACTTGCTGACGACAAGCAGTGGACGAAATGGGCTACTTGGCTTTACTATCCTGATGACGGGAAACAGCTATGTTTGAAACACCTACAAGGGAGGACTTGGGCGGGTGCTGAACGACAAGCCGATAGGGCTGCTAGGTGGAGAGAAAAGAATGAGGCTGAACGGGCAGCTCAAGACGACGGCTGATCTGGAAGAGATCAACAAGATACCCTGATTGAGAGACGAACACCGTGATTTATGATGTCACAGCAACTGAGTTATGATAGGAAGCCCTTGGGGAGCAAGAAAACTCAAGACTTGAAAAGAAGGGTGCCAAAATAAACTTAGTAAAGAGTCCCCTAAGCTTAGGCTAATATTACCTAAATATTAATTTTATTTAGGATTGAGATCCTCAGTTTTCTCTCCTCCCCCAGGCACAAACTGCCGAGAGAGTTATGCAAGGTATCTCCACCCTAGACCATAACGGTGATGTCGGATGGCTTGTCCGATCTAGCATTCGGATGCCCTGACCTTAATCGGCTTTCTCCGCATGACGCTTGACTCGCGCAGCGGTTAAAGAAACTCCCCATCCTTGAAGCTCTTTCGTTACAGGATCAAAGACATTCTTAACTAAGTAAACGGCGCTTGCCGCATTCAATTGCCGATGGATCTATGCGGGGTGCTGACCCCTCACCTCGAGCCGATTACCGTTCTCCATGATCGGTGAATCATCATAGCGACTTGGCGATCTGGGGAAAAAGAAGGATAAAAAGAGTTTATAAAGGTGTAGAAGGCCCAGTATGGATTGGCTGTGATAGATAGTTTAAGGACAATTTAATTGACACAATGAGACTCTTGACTCCCCTCATCATCGCCTCCAATGCCATCTTGGCAGCGTCCCAACTCATGGGAACGCCGTCCTACGAGTATCTCTACACCGTCAACGCAACCCTCGGCGAACGTTGGCCGATTGGCGACTACGGTCAAGGTAGCCGCGTTGTGATTCCTATCACCGGCGGAACCTTCAAGGGACCCAAGCTTTCGGGAACGGTCACTAATCTTGGTGCCGACTGGGGTCTCACCGACACCAAGGGCGTTTTCTTCCCCGATACCCGATACAACCTGAGAACTCACGACGGCGTTGATATTTATATCCAAACTTCTGGCCCGACGCAACCTGATGGAAGGACGTTGTTGAGGGGCGTTTTCCAGGCTGCGCACCCGGATTATGAATGGTTGAATTATGTCCTTGCCGTAGGCGTTTTGCAGAGATCTCCTGCCGAAAGTAAGGGCAAGTATGTTGTTATTGACATGTGGGCAGTAAGTTATCCTACTTTACCAACGGAGATATGATGCTGATCAGGAGATAGATGGTTTTGCCGGACTGTAATGGGAATTGCTAGGGCGAGGCCGACGGTGATATGGCCAGGATGGACATTAACTCTCTATGGATGGACATGGCGTGATTTGATAGACCCTGGTAGAATGTCACCGCGGCGATAATTCCGATATGAAAAAGTCAAAATGTGCTAGAAAGTTCAGATGATCGAACTAATTGTGGATCTGGGGTATTCCCATTCAATGGGAATACGAATGTACGCACATGGCGATAGAGTTCACAGGGGTTGTATATAACAATGAAATTTACAACTTCACTTGTTGACCTAACGTCTAAGGAAATCGTGAGGCTGCAAAAACACGCATCTATCATCTTTCATGGAGTAGTGATAATTAAGTAGATCTACAGGGATCAAAGTGCCCTATTCCGTATGCTTGCAGCTCAGCCGTCGTAGACAAAGAGATGTTGCATTGGGAACACATTTGATGCGCAATGATTCAGAATGTTATCCGGTTCCTGAACATATGTGCAATGGTTCTTACTGGTGACAATTATCGATCGGCTAAGCAGGGGTAGTATGCTGGTCGGTGCTAGAAAAGACCGCGAACTAGGCCTGAATTTCAACGGTTGCAGTCAAAGACACCGGAAATCACTCTCTTGGCAGTTTTTGGAATGTCAAACTTCAAACGCTGACGGTTTTAATTGTCTCACGTTTTCACATATGAAGACAAAAGATTTAATTTAACAATGGCCTCATTCCAAGAAGTCTGCAGCGCCCCTAATAACAGAACCCAACTAACACTAGTCTCCATCTCAAGTAGATTATCCGGACCGATCTTCTCTGCCCATGCTCACAACGACTGACTCGCAAACTCCTCCCCAATTCATTAACCCCGTTCATGCACCCCGGATCTAATTCCCAACCAGGCCAGCCGAGGTTTCAAGACCCCTTCTCTTCCCCTCACGAACCCAACTACCGCCTTGCAAACCATCCTCAATCCGCGATAGCACTCCCATGGTATTGCCGAGTGTTGCTGATCTGGTAGGGATCAACGGCGTCTTGCTGCTTCAGGAATCATCCGCGTATTTGGTCAAAATTGTCACAAGGATCCCCCGCAAAATACAAGAGCATCGGGTTTGGTAAACGTTTATGCGGGAGACGGATATAAAATAATGTTGTCCGCCGGCCTTGTTGCCTTGCTTGGCTTTATTCCCCAGGTTCTCAGCGATACCTCGACTGATATTTGTTTACCGCAAGATAATATGCGTCCTACATTTTTGCTCTTTTCGGGGTTGGGGGCTTGTGCTGCTGCTGGCAAGGGTGATGACTTTGCGGCTAAATGCGCTGGTTTCAAGAACTCGCTCAAGTTGCCTAACACCAAAGTCTGGTTCACTGAGCACGTGCCTGCTGGGGGAAACATCACCTTTCCTGACAACCACCCAACATGCACGCCCAAGAGCACTATCACTGATGTTGAGATCTGCCGTGTGGCTATGTTTGTCACTACCGGTCCCAAGTCAAACCTTACCCTTGAGGCTTGGCTTCCTTCCAACTGGACCGGCCGATTCTTGAGCACTGGAAATGGTGGAATGGCTGGATGTATTCAGTACGATGACGTTGCCTACGGTGCTGGCTTTGGCTTTGCGACTGTTGGAGCTAACAACGGCCACAACGGCACTTCTGCTGCTCCCATGTACAAGAACTCGGGAGTCGTTGAGGATTATGTTTACCGTTCAGTCCACACTGGAACTGTTCTCGGCAAAGAGCTTACGAAGAAGTTCTATGGCAAGAAGCATACCAAGTCTTACTATCTTGGATGCTCAACTGGTGGACGACAGGGATGGAAGGAGGCGCAGAGCTTCCCTGATGATTTCGATGGTATTGTGGCTGGTGCTCCCGCCATGCGCTTCAACGGTCTGCAGTCCCGCTCTGGAAGCTTCTGGGGTATCACTGGCCCCCCTGGAGCGGCTACCCATCTTAGCCCTGAGGAATGGGCCATGGTTCAAAAGAACGTCTTGGTTCAGTGCGACGAGCCACTTGACGGTGTTGCAGATGGCATTCTTGAGGATCCCAACCTTTGCCAGTACCGCCCTGAGGCTCTTGTCTGCAGCAAGGGTCAGACCAAGAACTGCCTGACTGGACCCCAGATCGAGACAGTCCGCAAGGTCTTTGGTCCTCTGTATGGTAACAACGGTACATATATCTACCCTCGAATTCCTCCTGGAGCCGATCAGGGTTTCGGCTTCGCCATTGGCGAGCAGCCCTTCCCTTACTCTACGGAATGGTTCCAGTATGTTATCTGGAACGATACCAAGTGGGACCCCAACACCATTGGACCCGATGATTATCAGAAGGCTTCTGAGGTCAACCCTTTCAACGTTGAGACATGGGAGGGAGACCTTTCCAAGTTCCGCAAGCGTGGATCCAAGATCATTCACTGGCATGGTCTCGAGGACGGTCTCATCAGCTCCGACAACTCAATGGAGTACTACAACCACGTCTCGGCTACTATGGGCCTGAGCAACACTGAGCTTGATGAGTTCTACCGATACTTCCGTGTCAGCGGCTGTGGACACTGTTCAGGCGGAATTGGAGCCAATCGCATTGGAAACAACCGCGCCAACCTGGGTGGCAAGGAGGCGAAGAACAACGTTCTTCTCGCTCTTGTCAAGTGGGTTGAGGAGGGCAAAGCACCCGATACCATCACCGGTGTTCGCTACGTCAACGGTGCTACCGCCGGAAAGGTCGAAGTTGAGCGAAGACACTGCCGCTATCCTTACCGCAATGTCTGGAACCGCAAGGGCGACTACAAGAACCCCGACAGTTGGAAGTGCGAGCTGCCCAAGTAAACGGAATGTCAGCGAGATGGTGCGGATGGCGTCGATTATATAACATTTATTTCATAGCATACATACAGCAGGATCGTCGTAAATAAGATGAACTTTTACATAACACTGCTCTCTCAATGGTCGGGATAATTCGGTACCGAGCAACACCGCCAAGGATAAAGTGATGTCAAGGAAAGCGACTAGTTACAAATTACCCCAAGGAAACCACTTCCTTGGAAGACTCCAAAACATGGGGGAGGATATGTGCTGTCAACATCAGTCATTTCCCCAGACGCGTTGGTGACCAGTTGCATGTCGGCTAGTCATCCAACACGAAAGGTTAATACCGCCAAGACACAGAGTTCCCCCCGATCTTGGACAATCAAGAGGAAAAGTCGGAGCATCTGAGTCAAAAACAGTGAGAAATTGGGTTTCTCCCCCATTTCCCCAACCTTTACCCCCACAAGATGCTGAATGTTACTCCAACCAATGCGCCCTGTTAGACTACTCTGGAGCGCGAAGCTGGGCGAGTCAGGGTTTAGATGCAGGAGAGTGATCAGCATCCTACGTGTTCTAGAAAGCAACACACCTCGGTCTTCCCTCCAACACCCTCCACCCGTCATGGATCCTCCTCTTATCAAGATCAGTGTGGCTAACAAACCGACCGACCGAGACCGGCCCCTTCGGTCTGTCGGTCTGGGTTGGTCAAGGCTCCCGGTCGGTCGGTCTAGGTCGGTCTGGGTTGGCAGCCCGGTCGGTCTAGGTCTGATTATCTGATCCCGAGATTCTACCCGCGCTAGTTAAAGAGGTGCACTCAATGGCTACCTGCGCCACGCCCCACCTATTTTGTGGAACGAGTTCGGGTGTGCTAAAATGGGTGGGGCGTGGCACGGGTATCTTAAGGAGGAGCCGGCCAATGGCGGCCCTGGAAACCCCCAACCC